>KE372367.1:1403003-1416979 GCA_000418225.1 Zizania latifolia
CGAGCCGATGGTCTTGGTGTGCATCGGTACATACATTTAAATAAGATAAATAAAACGTAATAATAACATGATGGAAATTGTATGATGTGGCATATCGGATGCATGACATGAAGAACAGATCTACTGTTCAACCTATCGAGATAGAACCATCAGCCTAAACCATCTAATCTGTAAAATCAGCTGGGATTAGTATCGGAGCCGATATCGGGACATAAAAGTAAGACAGATATAATGACGCTAGGCCGATGTGTATCGCCCGATTCCGATACCCGATACAACGATGAGATAAACACGCAAAGATAACCTATCGGCTTATACTCCGATAGAATCTAGCTTCAACATGCCCGATCTGTGTTCACATTATCATTCACTATAACCGCAAGATTGGACCGAACCAAGACAGTCGCTAAACCACAGCAAATCATAGTGCTAAACATATCGGAGCACACTTCATCCAGATGAATGGTACGTGACATGAATCAAATACATAGACTAAGATGTCGAACTTAACCGATGAAGCCTTAGATTAATATATTTGATCTAAACCACGCACCTGATACAGCATGATCGATACATAGACTAAGATGTCGGACCTAACCGATAAAGTTTTAATTCTACTAATCAATACATGTTTGGTGGAACTTACCTCTCGTCGGAGATCGAAGCGATGCAGCCCCACGAGAGAGCAAGAACTCGCCGGTGGCACGTTTGGCGATGCGCCGAGAGTTGTGTGTTGATCTGTTGGTTGGTTTTCAAACTAGGTCTAAGAGTTACATATTTATAGTCCGGAGGCTTGCCGTCCTATGCTGATACGATTGTAACCGATTCCGCAGAAAATCCACCCTTTCCTTCTTTATCAGCTTCTCTCCCAACTGTATCCTTATCCGATCACTCGTACATGTTGCGGACGGGCTTCGTTGACCATACTTTGATCGGACTCCTTGACTTTCATTGACCGTACCAAAACTTTGTTGGGCTTGGGCTGGCCTCACTAAATTTTGCCGTTAACAGAAATCAACCTTCTGACTCGGATTTAAATTGGCCCGGAACTTCCGAGTCACACCCGAAACTTCTGAAAATAACCTTCTATACGGAATTTATTTCTGTCCAGAACTTTTGATCCAACCGGAACTTTCGGACTCGGAACTTCTGGTCCAACCGGAACTTCCAAAAATAACATTATGTATCGAAGTTTATTTCGGCTCAGAACTTTCGGTCCAACCGAAACTTCCGAAAAATCCGACGCAAAAACAATAGATCTAATCTATTTCCACCACATATCACCATATGTGATCGATCCAGATCGAACACTACGCACGTAGGCTCTGATACCACTATTGGGTTATGGGGAGGCTACGCTAGCTTTAATTTCAAAAAAATTTACCCCGTTAGCCCAGGAACCATGCGTGTAATGGGATCATGGATCATTATCTCAAGCCACGCTACGCTCTCGGGCAACGGAAGTAGAGTTGGTGAAGCACGTTCTCGATCGGCTCCGCCCGGCTCTGTCCATTCATCGGCGGCGAAGACAACGTAATCCGGTGATCTCCACAGGAGAAGATCAGCACCACAGTAGCAGCGGTGCCTCTACGGTATCTACACATACAGGGATGGGATCACCTCTCACCAATATGCTACTACTGCATGGGAGATTAGAGGAGAGATCGCTACAACCGGTGTAGCGCGGAGAGAGGTGACGGCTAGGGTTTGGTCAAACTAACATCAAGCAGCCACATTTTCGTGCTAGCCCCACCTCTCTTTATATAGTGCCCTCTCATGGGCCTTTAATCAGTATTAAAGCCCAACAGATCTAATCTGCTCGACTGGACCCAGAACTTCTGGTTCTAACCAAAACTTTCGGTTCGTCTAGAATCCAGTTTTCAGGCAGCCCAAAACTTCCGGTTCAACCGGAATTTTCAGCTCCTCCAGAAACCAAAACTGGGCTGGTCCAAAACTTTTGGTCTAACTGGAACTTTTAGATGCTCTAGAACCCGGAACTTCTGGCTTCTAGCCAGAACTTCCGGTTCTCCAGACTTCTCTTGGGCATATTTCCTTCACCCTGGTGGTTCATTCAGCTGTGGCTTAACCTATATACTGCTCGGGTAATGGAGCGCCAATACCTGACCTGCTATGAGTTTGCCGACGTCTTCAATGAAGAGGATGGTCATACCCACCGATGAGTCTCAATCGGTGAAGTCGTCGCTACTTTTGCTAGCGATGACTTGAAGCCAGATCTTCTAGTCAGATGATTCAGTACCTTTTGCTGTGGCTTCTCTGACGACAACATTATCTGGTTCCCCTACTTGGAGGCTTTAGACTTTGCTTGTCCTGGCCGTTTTCGGTTTGACTTTCTTGGCTCCGATGACACTGCCAATGCTATGTATCGGGTCATCGTCTCTCCTTCTATCCTGCTAGTTGGCTTCTCCGGTGGCCAGGTGAAGCCGTCTTACGAGTTCTATCATTTGAGCATCTGTGCACGCCAGCTCGGACTCAGTCAACTTTCGATGAGCTTCATCTTTATCGGCAAGGTGGAATTTCATGGGACCCTGACTCTATCAGAGTATGGGTCTCTGCTCAACCTACTTGCCAATATCCCTTTTGGCAACTTCCAAGGTTGGTCACCGAGTTCATTTAAGAGCCGATCGTTTACTCGCTTCTGGGATGAATTGAAACTTCATCTGTTTTCCCGGGGCGTCCCTTCTTACTACGCCCTAATCGATCTCGACTCCGGTGATGCTACCAATGATGTATGGTCCAGCCTTGATTATATTTCCATCGTTTTGCTGCTTTTGCCCATGACTTACTTTGCTATTTGAACATGATCAAGACGTAGAGGCGCCTATTGTTAGTGGTAGCAACAAGCCGATTGTATACATGGCGTCCTCGTCGACTCCAAACTTGGGGATCGATGCACCAAGCCCATCTACCGTTGTCAGCGTCAATCCTGCATCGTCTAGGGCCTCCAGTTCCATTTGCCAGAAATAGCCGGTGACGCCGACGACGATCAAGATCCTGGCCAAGAAGAAGAAGGCCTCTACTGCTCCCCCTTTGGCTCAGTTGATCTCTTCTGCTCGTGTTGCTTCCGTAAGAGCTCTCTTAATCTGGTGTATTTGCTCCCTCGTCTTTCTCCTCTTACCTTTGTTGTTTTTAGCCTAAGGCAGACGATCTGCTGGGTCCCTCTATCATGGATGTTGAGATTTCGGCATCTCTAGCGCAGTCGGCATCTCCCCCGCCAGTTCCTCTGGTTCTCCCTGCTGACGTGACGGTCACCGATCCGGCTATGATTGCCTCTGCTCCTGTCATAATTGGAGATCAGGTGTTGGAGTCTACCCCCATAGCCGATATTAGTGTTGGATCGGTGGAGGGAACTGCCGCTCATGATGCCGATGAAGCTGTCCTTCCAGACACTACTGACTCTGTCGCTGCTACTGACCTCCCTGAGGTATCCTTTTGCCAATAATGCTTTTTCTCCACTGTCCTACAATTTTCCTCACGAGCTTGTCATTTGATTGCAGTCTTTTGCCAATCTATTTCCCTTTGACTTTGGTGAACTTGTTGGTGATGATATCGCAGCTGAAGCTAAAATCCCCATTTCTGGGCTGATCTCTGAGGAGACCCGTGCTGCCCTGTTTGATGTTCTTCATCGGCTCAAGGAACTGGTTGACGACCTTGTCACCAATTCAGGACACATCAGGGCACAACTTGCTGACATAACTGACGTGCTTCCTTGGTAGCTAATGGAGGACTTAACCCTGGGGTCTTACCTCGAAGGCCATCGGTTCTACTACCAGTGTCTTAGGGAGCAAATGGCCACACGCGCCGAGCATTGCTTAAAGCAGCAAAGCATTCAGGCTGACCGGGAGGCGCTTGAAAAGAAGAAAGCTTCCCTTGGTACCCTAGAATCCGAGCCTATCAAAGTTGATGGTCAAATTGCTCAGCTTCCTGTGGAGGAGGCCGATCTTGCCTCTCGCTTATCGGCTATCAGCGCTCACATCGCCTCCTCTCGCCAACGGCTGATGGAACTACCAAAGAAGATTGAAGCTGAACGGCAGGGATTTGCAGCTTTTGCTGAGAAAGTCCTCCGTCATCATCAGGATTCAAAGCCTATTCCTAAGAGTGATGATGAAGACCGTTAGGAACTGGCCACCATAGTTGACATCCATGATCATGCCGTGGCAACTCTTGCTAACTTTCTAGGTGTGAACAATCATTGAATAATTGCTTTTGCCTTTTGTAATATTCTGAATGTCAACTGCTTGCCTACAATGTCTTTCTTTTATTTTGGGCTAAAGGCGATACCCTCGGTGTCGGCTATCTGATTATTTCTAAAGGCGATACCCTCGGTATCGGCTATTGGATGATGACTTCATTTTGCACGCGTCGTCCTACTAGCCGATTAGGTCTTGATCTAGACGCTCAGGTGGTATTTCTTCAAGTACTTCCCATTGAGTGCCTTCACGAAATCTTCTCCTTCTAATGTCTTCAACACGTAGGCGTTGCCCAATACAACTCGGTTTATAAGATAGGGACCCTCCCAATTAGGCGACCATTTGCCGAAAACGATTATCTTTAATCCCGATCGGTAGCATGAGTTTTCAGACTAAGTCATTTTCTTCAAACGTCTTGGTCAATACTTTCTTATTATAATGCCTTGCCACCCTCACATTGTTCTCTTCTACCTTTATGAGCGCACAAAGCTGATTTTTTGCCAAATCTTCTAATTCATCGGTCATCAGCCTGTAGTAGTCATTGGTCGTTAACTCGTTCTAAAGAGCAAGGTGCCTAGAGCCGATATTCGTCTCCCATGGTAGCACGGCTTCATGCCCGTAGACTAACTGATAGGGTGGCACCTAAGTTGATCCGTGGCAAGCCATCTGATACACCCATAGTGCGTCGGCTAGCGTCATGTGTCACTTCTTAGGCTGTTCTGTAATCTTGCGCTTGATCAATTTTATCAGACTTTTGTTTGAGGCTTCAGCTTGGCCGTTGGCTTGGGCATAATAAGGCGATGAATTTAGCAGCTTGATCCTCATGCTGATCGCGAACTGCTGGAACTCTTCTGACATGAATACCGATCCTTGATCGGTGGTGATTATTTGTGGAATCCTAAACCTGTAAATGATATGTTCTTTGATGAACTCTATGGCCTCCTGAAAAGTCACATTTTTCAAAGGAATCGCCTCTACCCACTTGGTGAAGTAATCGGTTGTGGCTAGTATAAACTTATGTCCCTTGCTAGATGATGGGTAGATTTGGCCAATCATGTCTATTCCCCAACCTTGGAACGGCCATAGCTTGATGATCGGATTCATGGACGATGTAGGGGCTCGCTGTATGTTTCCAAACTTTTGGTAATATTGGCATCCCTTATAATACTTGAAGCAATCTTCGAGCATTGTTAGCCAAAAATAACATATTCATCGTAGCAGCCACTTCATCTTGTGGGCCGACTGATGGGTTCCACAAATTCTCTCGTGTACCTCACACATCATGACTTTGGCTTCTTCCAGATCTAGGCACTTTAATAAAACCCATCAATTGTCCGATAATATAATTTCTCATCTAGTAATACATACTTCAGTGCTTTGTAGCGGAGCTTTCTTGAGGCTGATTTGGATGAATCCCATAGATAGCTTACTATTTCAGCCCTCCAGTTTTCAGCATCGATATCGGCTATTTCTGCTTCAACTAGCTTATCTGTCGGTCGATACCCTGATGCGGCTTGTGCCAAGTCGTTGGCTGCTAGGTTCTGATTCCTTGACACGTGCGTCAGCGACACTATCTTGAATTCCTTTAACAATTCCTGACATTTTTCAAAATATGTCCTTAAATTTTCATCTTTGTAGTCATACTCCCCGAAAAGTTGTCTGATTACCAACAAGGAATCCCCCATGATCTCAATGGCATCGGCTTCTTTTCTGATAATAATTTCAAACCTTTCTGAACTGCCTCGTACTCTGCTTGATTATTAGTGCGATACGGCTTAATTGTATAGGCGAATTCAAAACTTGCTCCCCGAGACGATATAATTACTAGCCCGATGCCGCATCCATGCCTATATACTAACCCATCAAAGAAAACAGTCCATGGTATCGGCTCCACATAGTCTGCTGCTCTATCTCTGTGCTGTACAATGAAATCGGCGATGGCTTGGTCTTTGACCGCTTTAGCCGATTCATATTGTAAATCAAATTCTGTTAATGCAAATACCCATTTGCCAATCCTTCCCTTTAAAATTGGAGCCGCTAGCATATATTTGATGACATCTCCCTTACATACAACCGTGTATCGTGCCGATAGAATATAGTGCCTCAATTTAGTGCAAGAGAAATAAAGGCATAGGCAAAACTTTTCAACTGCGGGGGTACCTTGTTTCAGCGTCCAATAATCGTTGGTTTAAATAAAATACGACGTGTTCTTTTCCTTCTAATTCTTGAATCAATACTGATTCGATGCTCACGTCATCGACAGACAAATATAATTTGTATGGCTTACCAAGCCATGGAGGGATTAAAACCGGATCCGAACTCAGATACTTCTTGATCTCATCAAATGCTTTTTGATGTTTATTGGTCCAAACGAACTCCTTTCCTTCCTTTATCCTTAGCAAAGGCGTGAATGGTTCCAATCGGCCTGATAAATTCGATATGAATCACTGGACAAAATTAATCTTGCCAAATAATGACAGCAGCTCGGTCTTGTTTTTTGGCGGTACCGTCGTCTTGATGGCCTGAATAATGTTCTGGCTTATTTCTATTCCTCTTTTATGAACCATAAATGCCAAAAACTTCCTAGCCGATATGCCGAAGGCGCACATCTTTGGGATCATGAGGAGGCCATACTTCTTAACTCTTTCCAGAACTCTTCTCAGATCAGCTAGATGTCCTTCATCATCTTGTGATTTTACGACCACATCATCGATATAAATTTCTACCAACGAGCTGATCAAGTCATGAAATATGTAATTCATCGCTCTCTGATACGTTGCTCCAGCGTTCCTTAACCCAAAGGTCATGACGACCCATTCAAATAAGCCGATGGCACTGGGGCATCTAAAAGTGGTTTTTAGGATGTCTTGTTCTGCTATGAATATTTGGTTATATCCGTATTTCCATCCATGAAGCTGATAATCTTATGCCCTGACGCCGCATCAACTAACAGATCCGTGATCAGCATTGGGTACTCCTCTTTGGGTGTGGCCTTGTTTAGATCCCTGAAGTCTACGTATACCCTTAGCTGACCATTCTTCTTCCATACGGGGACTATATTAGATACCCACTCCGCGTATTGGCATGATCTTATGAAATTCGTCTCATATAGTCTCGTGATTTCGGCCTTTATATGGGGATACATTTCTAGTTTGAACCTTCTCCAACTTTGTTTTACTGGCCGAAATCCTGTTTTTATAGGGAGCCGATCTACGATTGATCGGCTAAGTCCGAGCATCTCATGATATTCCCATGTAAAACAATCTTGATATTCCTTCAATAAAGCAATTAATTTTTCTTTTACAGAAGAAGGTAACTTAGCACTAATGTACGTTGGCTTTGGTCTGTCTCCTGATCCGATGTCTACTTTCTCTAATTCATCGGCCGACATTAACCCTTTTCCAAGCTTTCTTTCATCATAATCTATTTTTTGGAGACACGGATCCTAGCTCAGAATCATCTCGTTTATCAATTGGAGGCCAAGGTCCGATACCCCTAAAAAATCTCCTTCCCAAATGCGTCTAGAAAGGCAGTCCATCTTCTCGAAGTCGGGTGCATCGGCCATTGACACGGCAACTGATCTGTCAGCTTGAATGACTTTAACCTGGTTGCCCTGCCATTGGATTAGGCTCTGGTGCATGTAGAAGGAACACATCAGTTGGCGTGGATCCAATCCCTCCCAAGTAAGAGGCTATACGATTCTTTTCTGTCGATTATAAAAAACATGGTCGGCAGTGTTTTACTTCCGACCATGAGCTTGACGTTCAAGGCGTCTTTGGCGTCTGATAAGTTGTCACCAAAGTCTTTTAACACTATGTTAGTTTTCATCAGATCTTCGTTTACTTTACCGAGCTTATGGAAGGTGGAATAAGGCATTATATTAACAGCAGCTCCTCCGTCGACCGACATCTTTGGCATCGGCTTAACATCAACATGTCCCTTGATGTATAGTGGCCTCAAATACCGATGCTCATCTTCCTCCAGCTTCTCGAAGGTTGCCGATTATGGCAGCAGCAGTAATTGCGTGGCTGATTCCTCTTCATCCTCACTATCTGATAGGGGTGCCCTGTATTCTGCTAGCAATACGAAAACCATATTTACCTCCATCATCTTTTCTTATGTATCAGCCTTCTTCTTTGCGCGCCATTCCTTTCTGATCTAGCGTTTACTCTGTCGATATTCCTCGTACTCTCCCACCAGTTGCTCTCGATGCCTCTAACGCTGAAGCCTTCGTTTCTGATTTTGTGTTAGTCCTTCTAGACACCATCGGGGCTTCTACACGAGATTCTGATCGCTTTGCCAGCTATCTTCATTTCGGATGCACCGATGATCCACAACTTCTAGCTCTTGCTTGGGTGACCCCAGTCGATCTTTTATAGGAATCCACTTCGTTGGGCGCTGATCGTTGAAACTATCATCATCTAGGCCACCCCTTTTGGTGCACTCTGGGTAATATTTAATAGGCGGGAGCCTCATATTATTTTCCCAACAGAAACAAAAGAAAGTACACCCCAAATGTGGATCAGCTTTTCATCGTGCCCATATGGTGTGGCATGTTGCTCCCTTTCTTGACACCGATGAGCTTTGATATGGTGTCTTAGAGTTTGGCTTTCTTCAACATGAAAGCTCGACGAGCCGACGTGCACCATGTTCACTAGAAAAAGATTACCGTCTATCTTTATCGGCCTTGCTGTTTCATCGAACTTTATTCTTCCTTGTTCGATAGTGGACTAGATCTGCTGACAGAAGACTTTGCACTTGTTTGTGTTGAGGGAGCTGTATTGTGCCACTTACAATATTTTCTTTTCTTCAATTCTTTCGCCAATGGAATTACATGATTCGGCGGTAGTTGGATCTACTTCTCCTTCAATAACAAGTCAAAAATCTTGTTTGCATTGTTGATGTCAAAGTCATACTTTTGTTCCTTTTCAATAGGTTTTAACCACGGGCAAGTTACCATCTTCTTCAATCTGGCCCATTCGGCCAAAGCAATATCACCATCGGAGTCTTCTTTCTCTAAATCCGATGAGTAAAATTGCACCCGAGCTACCCACTTTTGCATTTTCTCTTTACGCATTTCTTGAAATTGGCTTTCATGTGCCGATACCCTTTGCACTAAGTGCGACAAGCTGTCAAACTCTTGAGAAGAAAACCTCTCCCTAATCAGTGGCAGAAGGCCCTGAAATGCTAATTCGGCTAACTGAGCGTCGGTTAGACTGAGGCTACAACATCGGTTTCTTATGTCATGGAAGTGCTGAATATATTCAAGCACCGACTCATCAAGACGTTGTTTCATGGCTGTCAGGTCTGTTAATTTCATCTCCTGATTTCCAGCGAAGAAGTATTTATGGAACTACTTCTCCAAATCGGCCCATCCCTTGATTGAACTCGGGGGGAGTGAAGAGAGCCAAGAGAAAGCCAATCCTAACAAAGAAAGTGAAAAAAAAATCTAACTTGAAGTGCTTCTTCGGCCGATGTTTCTCTGCATTGCACGAGGAAACAACTAATATGCTCAACCGTCGAAGTACTGTATTGACCAGAAAACTTCGAGAAATCCAGGACTCTATACCTGTTCGGTAATGGCACTCTATCGAACCAATCTGGGTACGGATGTTGATACATATAACTATGCTCTTTTGGCTTGAGTCCAAACTGATCTCTCATAATCTCTGCAATCTTGAAGGTGAAATCATCTTCTTTTAGCGCCGAATAATGCTGTATCAGCATCACTGCCCTCTCTTGATGGTGGTAATTATTCTGGGGCAAAGTACCTTCAAATCACATCTGTTAACGTTGAGGCCCATAATAAACCATGTGATGGTACCCTGACGGAGGTGCACTCACCAGAGGTTGGTATGCTTGTGGCTACGCACTGATCGGTATCAAGGCTAGAGGTATCAAATTTGGCACCGTGTCACGCTCTAACCCATAAGTGACCGGTGGTAGGAGAGTTGTCATCGGCGAGGGCTAACTCAGAGTGATGGGCACCGATGACCTGGTCCTTGAGGCAATTCTTGGGCAATGGATCCATCCACCATCTTCCTGATTAATCCATGCAAAGTGTTTACTAACACGCCGGATTGATTAATAAGTGCATGGTTAACCGCCTCATTGACCGTGTCCTAGAACGAACTCTGTGGGCTCTGATTGCTAGATTCGCCTTGTAGAGACAGAATTGGAAGTTGGCTTGTCTGAATCGGCCCACGCCGAGTCATGCTAAACGATTCCAAACACAGCTTCTAGAAATCTGTGATGGTCTGTTGTACTACTCTCTATCATCAGTTAGAGCCTCTATGGTGACTGGGATGACAGCATTATTGACGGTCTCAGCCTCTTTCCCAGTCATGGTGCCGATGAAGAGGAATTATCTAGAACTTTGCAATAAGGTCCCACTAGGCGTGCCAAGAAAGCGTGTTGATGCAAAAATCACAGGTATCCTCACGTCTTCACACTCGTAGGTCTAGAAGAGTCTACTTAGCTCCAGTGCATGTCTTAAATAACCTAGAGGTGTACAGAGCATACTAGTCAATTTGACCCTACAATTGACAAGAAAATAAACGTGAGATGTCCTAACGCTATCAGCGATAGCCTATCAGCATCGGCTTCGATAGCACATGTGGAACTGCGATGCAACGTGGAAAGCATATGAAGTACTATAAATCCTACTAATCGGCTCTAGTGCTAATACTCTGAGATACCAACCTCTATGGTTCAAACTAAACCGATTCAGCATAAAGATATGTTGCCGAGAGAATTACGAATAAGATTAAACCGATCGACGGAACAATAGATAAACCATTGGCTAAAACTCCGATGAACACCGGACCAATAGATTGAACCAAACTAATCTGCATGCGTCCCCGTCAACACCATGAATTGGACCCAACCGAGGCAGCACCATGTTGACGATCAGCATGCGATCTAATCTGATACTAGCCACTAAACAGTTGTGATTGACAAACACATAGATTCGAGCAATAAAGCACAACATAAGAAAGCAAATCAATGCATTGAACCGATAACTAGCAAACCTACTCAATCTGATCATAGTATTGGACTCAACCGAGAAAGCCATGAACACATTAATCAGTTTACCAAATAGGCTATCCCCGTCGAGATTAGAGATCGGACTTAACTGATGTAGCCTAATCCCGATAAGGAATCACCCTAATGCTACGTACCTAAAGTTGGTGATGCGCCGAAGAGTTGATTGATTTATCGTGTGAACTCCTTTACAATGACCCTGGGCTTACCTATTTATAGCTAGGTAGACACGCTATCTGTAGATAACACAGAATCCTAACTGACTCTAATTATTTGCTAACTAAATGATAACTATCATGAAGCATCAGCCAACGTCGCGCACAGCCTGTCTTTGCCCAGTAAGCCTCTATCGGCGGCCCATCGACTCCGCCACCTAGTTTGTTATGCCGATGACGCGCAGGTCTAAATTCTAGTTTCAACACTAAGCAAAGACCAAAATTCCGTGATCCCTCACCTTGGCCAGTTCCTCACGTGCCGGTGCCTTCCCCTTAGATCCGCCCGCCGTATCCCCACTGGTGAGATCCCCCTCCCCACCATCACCACCTTCTCACGTGGGCGCAGGATCGAAGGCCGTGGGGTCACACGCGGGACGCGAGGTGCGGGGCACGGCGCGGCGAGCACGCGCTTAGCGTTTGTCATGGCGTCGGGGCTAGCGCTGGCCGGACGGGGGGCGTGATGCAGGCGCTAGCTGCACTAGCCGGGAGCACGCGCCGACCTGGTGCGGAGTGGACCACGGGTGCTGGCGGCTAGCCGGAGGAGCCGTGGGTGACTGGGCGGAGGCACGGAGCAGTGGCGTCGTGGCAGAGAAGGGGGCGTTGGCGCAGAGCGATGTCTGCGAACACGAAACACGGGTGCGTGGGGTGGCATCGGTGGGAATGGAGGCTAACCGCCTAGGACTAGGAGCACTGGAGCAGATGCTAGGGTTTGTTGACGTGGATCTCATGTGCAGGATGGGCTGGCCACCGGGAGTGGGAAGGACCAAAGGAATGAGGCCTAACCCCAGCCCCAGGCTGGGCCTAAAGAGTGGGGTTGGGCCCGTTACTATTTAAATTAACAAAAAAAATAGGGGTACTATAAGGGAATTTTTTTTAAATTTTAGTTTTTTAATATCGAGACCCGAATTACTCAGCATAATAGCATGCACCGAAAATTCGGTTATCCAAAATTTCGGTTCGGTTTTCGGTTCTACCCAAATAGACTAAATTTCTCTACACCAAACAGACAACACAACACCAAACAACAAACAGCAAGCAAACAGACCGATTTAACATTCAAGTTTAGCACTTCAGTAGAAGTGCAACAGACCAAACAACATACAAACAGTTTAAGTACATCAGATTTCAATGGATAGTAGAATTACATCATTTGAAGGCACATGAGATATAAAAATTACAGAGTTACCGAACTAATTAAGTTTAATAGTTCAAGTAGTGAAGTACTCAAGTAGTTAAGTTATCAAATATTCAAGTAGACTTGCTGGATTTGTTTACTTTTGTTTGGGCCAATTCGGTTTTTGGTCCAATTCGGTTTTTTCGAGGCTATACCCGAAATATCCGAATAAAATTTGGTTTTCTAGACCTTATACCCAAAATGTAGCCCGAATTACTCGGTCTCAATTTTTTGGGTTCGGGCTCGTTTTTTTGGGCACGGTTTTCGGTATCAGTTTTTTATGCCCACCCCTACGTCCAATTGCCCCGCATCGCGCATCTCAGCCGTTCAATTGAAACCCGTTGTCCACATCGCGTACCGCTCAATGAAACATTCATCTTCAACAGATAAAATATTCATCTTCAATAGGTGAAATATTTGTCTTCAACAGGTGAAATATTCAAAATAAAAAGAGTGAAAAACCTTTGAAATAAAATAGTAAAAACATTTGAAATAAAAGGGTGAAACATTTTTCTCTCACGTATAAAACATTGAGTTTCAACTACTGTAACAGGTAAAACATTAATCTTTAATAGATAAAACATTCATCTTCAACAGATGAAGTATTTATCTTTAAATTTCGTTGTTGGCTGTACGCTAGACGGGCTGCGCTGGGCGCGCTAGGCTGGACGTAGTGCGCTAGACGCGCTGGGCTGGGCATCCGACGTGTGAAGACAAACATTTTTGTTTTTTATATGCACTTAAAATGATTATGGTGCTAGGAAAACGGCAGAGTAAAAACTACTTTCATCGTATCAACTGCGTTAAGTGTGCTTGTTTAGTTATAAATGTTGAAAGATGGAAATACAAACGAGATCAAAGACCGGTAATGACTGGCGGAGCGAAGGCAGGGGCGAAGCTCCGTGGGTGTAAATGTACATTATAATTTTTTATATTATCTTATATTTTGATTATTTATACGTACCTTCTCAATTTAATATAATACATCTTTATAGCTTAATCAATATTCTAGTTAAAAAAGTTAGCACATATTAGTTTAATTTTATATCCCCCTATTTTACTCTAGTCCGGTTACTGAGCGGGTGGACGCTTTTACTTTGGCGGTTAAAACAGTAAAAAACTAAAAAAAAACAGCGCAATGAAGGGTACTTAATCTATCTTGTAATAATATAATTATAAATTGTAATAAAATAGATTAGAGATTCAAATTTTTTCTTAAAATATAAGAATTTCATAACTTTATAGATTAAAGATTTAAATTTTATTCCCATCTTACTCTAACCATGTTTTCCCTTTCCACGTGCTTCTTCTTAAATAGTAGTGTGTTCGTGCTAA
>KE372367.1:1417074-1432206 GCA_000418225.1 Zizania latifolia
TCTTGGATCAGAGTATGTAGCATTGCGCTGGTTTCCACCATTGACCAGCTAAACTCAACACACTAATTCACCAATTGGGTCTCTTTGCCATGGCAGCTAGAAACGGAGTTAGGTGAAAGCTCAATTCACCCGAAATTAGCTCGCCGTGACAAACATGTTCAACTAAAAGATTCAGTTCAACGGACATGCTCAACCGAAGTTTCAGGTTAAGACCTGAAGCAGTGCCTTAGCCCAACAATCAATCATGCATGATGCATCCAGTCAGGGTCACTGAACGAAATGTGTATCTTACAAAAGGCTCAGTCTTAGAGACAGTAGACGGTGCTAAGTGCCTAAGTGGTGAGCGACACAGGCACATAGCTCTACATCTCTGCAGCACAGGAAACCAAAACGGCAAGGAGAAACATCTCTGCAGCACAAGAAAGCAGGCAAGGCAAAAAAAAAACTATAAAAGTATTTTTTTATCAAAAGATTGCCCTTCAAATATGTGTTATTCTCTTCACGAGCTTACATGAGCTAGGCTCAAACTTGGCTCATTGACAGCCCTAATCTAATCCCAATCAAACCACAATGCCTTAGGCCAGTCTAACATCATAACTTTTATACATTATGAATTATTTAATACGATTAAGAATTTTTTGAATTTCTTCATGAATGTACCTTTTACATTCATTGTCATTGTACTTCAGCATTTCTACGAAAAACTTGGTCCTCGGGACATTTCTATCTCGTACATGCATTTCACATATTATTATTAGAAAAACAATAATTAATTATATATAGAGTACTATTGGCCAAATATAAAAAATAAGGGTACTCACTGTGCTAATTAATGATAATCTTATACCATCCTATGAGCACATAAAGTTGATAACCAAAAATCATGTTAAATTTCTGCAAATGACACATTATTGTTACATATTATATTATACATAAGTAATCAAATTAATTAGGTGTTTATAAGTTGTAGGCAATTACCAGTCAAATGTTTTCGGGACCCATCTTGGTAATATGCGATTCCATTTATATATATCGGCATTCTATTTAGGCCAACATTCAAACAATTTTGCCAACCGGTTAATATCTAGCTTGGGTTTACGAAGTGGGTCTCGAGGAAAATCAGATATAGTCTATTTTTGGTCAAAAAATAGCGTTATTATGAACACAATTAATATGATATAAAATAATTATATGAACTTACACAGAAGTTTAGATCCATATAGTGGTATTTGTCTTCTAACCACAGCAAGGCCTCATTGCATGCAAACATCTGAACAGCTAGGTTGAAGCAATCAGTATCCATCGGTATATTTGTATCTAATATGTATTTAATTTTCTTGAGACTTATAGAAATTGGATAAAGCTTGGTGCTCCGAAACCATTCTTTCCTATTAAATGATTAATTCTCGTTAAAGCAAGCTCATAGGTGATCAAGTTTTACCACACATATACTATATTAAATGAAAAGTACTTACTCTAAATATTCGGCATCGTCTATCGATATGATATATGCGCGTAATGCACACATTAGTTCTTCTGTGGTTGACGAGGTTATTCTAGTGGAAAGAACACATGGAGGTACATCTGATTTAATTTCATTTGATGCGTATGGCGGTTTAAGTACCTCAAACGGAGTATCAATAATTTCAACATCACTTGGACCCTCTCTATCTTCATTTTCCTGTTCAGGTTCTTGATGTCCTTTCTTTGTGTTTCATTTTGAGTCCTATAAGTAGCTTAAACCTAAAATTTACTATATCATCCTGCAAAATAGTATAAGATATAATAAAACATTCATGCATACATGTATATATATATATATGTACCATGAAAGATAACTCATTTATGATTTACCTGGGTTACATTATCAGAAAAATAAGATCCGGTCCAATATTCCATATAGTTTATCATCCACAGACCACGGGATACTCTATACATCAATTAAAAAAGCTTAGTTAGATATTGCAGGGGACAACACGTTGTTATCTCGTAGTATTCTCGATGCTTGTAGAGCTGTTGAATACCTTGTCCCATATGGTGATTGTTGATCTACTACGGACGGAATTCATACAATATTTAAACTTTGAATCATGTTATCCAATTCATATAGTTCGCTTTGTTTAACTATATGTAGTAAGGTAGCCCAGGGTTGACAGATGCACCTAAAATATCTGGTGATGATTCAAAATTCTATCATGCCTTGTATTCATGCTGCTTTTTATTCCTCTCCTCTTTTTGGTTACTGGTTTCTTCAGCCTTTCTTCTTGCACGGTATTCTTGTTGTTTTTTTGTTTCTCTCTTCCCTCTTACGCACCTCGTCATCATAAGGCGGCGGTTGTGTTCCTGTATGCAGACATATTTTATGTACACACGATTATATAAAGGTAGAACTTTTGAAACATAGATAGACAGGTATCAATGCTACCTTTGCTTACATTGTTTGAAATATCTCTCAATACAGTGCGACCATCTTTTTTCGTTCCCACTATGAGAGGTGATCAACTATGTTCCCAAATTTCTATCAAAAATACCATGTTCTCTCTCTAATATTGCAACAATCATATAAAAACTGAACAATATAATTAAACAGACAAGAAAAATGAAAAAATGTTATGATGAAAAGATGCAACAAGTAAAGGAAATACTTTGATTGTCAATGCGATGAGTTAATGTGTCATTGGTTGGTTTCCACTTGACAGAATATGTCATATCCAATGCCTTACCCGCATCAATAAGCTTTGGGCTTTCTTGAGTAAGATTAACATAAACAATCTGCAGGAATGTAGCCGTGATAATAATCAGTTCTTGAAGTTCTGTGAAAGAAATAAATATAGGATCATGAAACACAAACCTTTGTTCTTTACAAATTTATTATGAATGATGAAAACAGAAAAGAACCATGCTGCTGCGGCAAGGAACTTTAAAGAAGCAGGAAGGATTGTGGCAGAGGCTAAAGCACTTAATTCTGAAAAGGAAGAGCTGCATGCTAAACTGGAGAAATCTGCTACTGATCTGGAGGTAATAGAAAATGATATCACAGCAACCACAGATAAAATACAAGAATGTGAAGGGCTTATTGTACTCAAAGAAAAAGAATCAGCCATGACAAGTTACAGAAGACTTCGGTTGAGCAGAGTTGACTGCTGCTGCTAGAGCAGAGTTGACTGCTGCAAGCAAAACAAATGATAGTGAAGAGGTTGAATTTCTACGGAAAGAAGCTGAAGCAGCAGAATCTAAAGCAATGGAGCTCAAAACATGCTATGACCTCGAACTGGACGACAATGAAATCATGTTTCAGCCTGTAGTACCTATAGCATACATAACCAACTCAACAGGGCAGTACTTGGCAGAAATTGCTGAATGAGAGATGATCTAATACATACCCTCACCAAAAAAATATGCCAATCAACGACAAGGGCATATGATCCCTGAGGCAACAAATTTTTTGGTGTTTCTTTACCTATACCATCCACTATCCAATCTATCAGAGATTACAAAAATATACAGAATTCAATATGCAGACATCAGTATGAACCTGATCAAGATCCCCCCTTTTGATTGCTGAGATGCTGGTGATCACTTGACCAGGGAGCAGTTTTCTAGCATGGAATTCACATAAGTAGGATTAGGGGTACAAAAGAAAAATCTGGCAATAGTAGCAAATCCATGGCAATAACAGCATTAGAGTATGTCCCAGAAACATTTTGTTCATGGAGGAACAGAGATGATGGCATCCAGCATACATGAGATAAACTAATGTAGAAACATCAATGCCTAATCCGAATATAACATTGTTGGGGAAAATTACTTTACCCTAACAGGGCTCTAATAACAGTAGCACCGAAGCCCCTT
The DNA here is from genome assembly GCA_000418225.1 of Zizania latifolia. Classification (NCBI taxonomy): domain Eukaryota; kingdom Viridiplantae; phylum Streptophyta; class Magnoliopsida; order Poales; family Poaceae; genus Zizania; species Zizania latifolia. Next base: position 1,420,927 of record KE372367.1, read on the forward strand.
CGGAGGAGCAGGCCGATGCCTCGTTAAAAGCGATGTTCAAAGCCTTCCAGCAGGCCGAAGACCTCCAGTAGGCCGAAGACCCCTTCGGCCTGCCTGGTGCGGAGCATCCAAGACCACCTGACGGTGACTTCGAAACCACGGTATTCTTGTCCCCTTCGGCAGGACGTGTGTTTGGGTCCGTTCACACGGAGGGTTACTAAACTACCCCTATGTAAATACAATGTTCACACTGTAATAGTCGGTTAGGTGTAAGGGGTAACTTCGTATTACCCTGTAGTAACTGTGTCTATAAATACCCATCCCTTTGCGGGGGAAAGGGGATTGAACTCTTGGAGTAATAATCAATACAACTCTTGCTCTAAGGTTATTATCCATTCGGAGACCTAGAGCTCTGTTCGAACCCTAGCTAACACTTCGAACCCTTCGAGGTTCTTAAACTTTTAAACCTGTTGCGTAGTTCAGAATTATGCCAACAGTCGGCGCCGTCCGTGGGGAGCCTAGTTCAAGACTAGCCTCTCTACCACCAACCTTCGGACCATGCCTCCAAAGAAAAGCAAGAGCGCAGCCCCTTCTCGGAGGACCCTTCGAGTAGGACGGGCATCGATACACCAGGAGGTTCCGCCTCCCGAGTCTGATACACGAGACTTGCAAGATTTAGAGGGACGCCCAGCGATGGCTTTAGGCACGAGGCCTAAGAAACTCGCCGCTGGCCTCCGCAACGCAAATATCCCTCCAGATGTTGCGGAGCAGGCCACTGGCCCCTCGGCGGAGGGTACCTTTCCTAGGGCCGAGGAGCACCCTTGGACCCCCCTTCGGCTAGTAAACAAGCGAGCAGAGGCCCAGCTGTGACCCCCTTCGTGTTTCCCCCGCCAGGGGTCGAAGGGCCCCAAAGCACGAGACCTTCGCCCCCTAGGGCGTTGCAGACCGACTATGTTCGGTCACAAGACCCATGGCCAGACTCTGAAGGGAGCGGGGTCGCTGGTGATGCACAAGCCTCCAAGCTAGCCTTGCTCAAGGCCGAAGTCATGAGGTGGTGGTAAAATGCGACCAGCCAGGTCCGCACTACGGAAGACCCTCCAAGGGCACCGGTCATCGTCACTGTAAGCGACCATGTTGAGCAGGAGCCCCAAGAGCGGAGGCAAAATGCCTCTTTTGACAAAGGGTCACTACTCCATCCAGATTTACAGATGGTATGCTTTCACTTGAAATTTTGAGCGGCGAAGCTGCCCAAGTACTCCGAAGACTCGGACCCCAACAAATTCGCTCGCTCATACGCCCTCGCTATTGAAGCCAGTGGAGGCTAGAGGGACACCATGGCGAAATGCTTCCCTCTGGCCCTCGAAGGGATTGCCCTTCGATGGTTTTGGTCTTTGAAACCTGACTCTGTAAGGTCATGGGAGCACCTGCGCAAGAAATTCACGAATAATTTTCAAAGGACCTTCGCGGCGCCCATGTCAACTGAAAGCTTGTTCCAAGTAAAGCAGCAACCCGGAGAGACAATGCGGCAATATTCGCAATGTTTTTCCTATACGAAGTCCTAGATAAAAGGCCTTTCCACATCATCAGTGGTTGACGCTGCTCGCGAAGGCGTAACCAATCCGAGCCTCCTGGACAAGCTTCATATGAAGCCAATATCTTCGGTGGCTCAGCTCATGACATACTTCAAAGAATATGCTCGCTCCGAGGAGGGCCAGCTTCGGAGAACTACCACTGTCACCCAAGTCCAAGTCCCCGAAGTCTAGGCCCCGAGCCCCCCAAAGCCGACGTACGCAGAGCACCGGCCTTCGGAGTCAAGACGAAGCCGGAAGCACCTTCGCAACGAAGTGCTGAATATTACCGGCCCAAGGGCTCCCAAGTTCCAGCAAGGTCAGGGAAGAGGACGAGGGTCAGGAGCGAGGCCGTCCGTGGGACCCTTCGTCCCTGGCCAGTCTTTCTTCTGTAACATCCACGGCGAAAATCGGAGCCACAACACCGACACTTATAAGGCTATACTGGCCTTGCGAGAGGAGTACCTCGAGCGAACTAGTGACTGAGGGACCACTGATCGAGCGCCCGAAGCTATGCGCCCCGAGCACGTCCAGGCCGTAGGCCGTGCCGAGGCTAATGAAGCCCCCCTGAATCCCAGTGGCAAAGTTGATGCCACCACCGAAGGTTTAAGACTGGCCCAGAACTCAGAAGAGGGTAGTCTTACCCATCTCAGGTGGTGGAGCCCTGAGAAATTTGTCCAAGCAACAGTGTCAGGATTATGTTCATGAGGTTGGGCATATCGGAACCTCGGCATCAGCCTCCGCGATGCCAGAGTGGGTTCATGTGCCCATCTCTTTTTTGGCCAAAAATGCCATCAGAGTCAAGTTCCCGCATGCGGATCCCCTCGTCATCTCCGCCGACATAGCAGGCACCGAAGTGCGCCGAGTGCTCATTGATGGAGGGAGCTCGGCGGATATCATCTTCGCTCATGTCTTCGACCAACTGTGTATCCCTCGCAAACATCTCCTTCCGACTTCGAGGCCCTTGCAGGGCTTCATAGGACCACCCCTCGAAGCAATAGGCCAGATCGGCCTCGAAGTCACCTTCGGCGAAGGTACCCTAGCGAGGTCGGAAGAGGTCATCTTCGATGTCGTCGACGTCCCGTTCGCCTACAATGCCATCTTCGGTAGGGGGACGTTGAACCAGTTCAGAGACATAGCACACCATAACTACCTCTACATGAAGTTGCCCACGCAGGGGGAGTGCTCATGGTGCTGGGCGACCAAAGTGTGGCGCGAAGGGTAGAGTATGGCCACGCTGCCCCCTTTGAGCCTCGTCAAGTGCATAATGTGCAGCTCTAGCCAGAGGCAGCAAGTCAACACCTCAGCTCTAGAAAAGGCCCGGCGATCAAGCCTCGTCCTGACAGAGAAGTACTAACCAAGATTCTCATCGAAGGGGGCATTGAGTACCCCATCCAATTCGGAGGGGGCCTAAACCCAGAAGATATGGCTTCGCTTGAAGAGACGATTCGGAGCAACCTCGATGTCTTCACGCGATCAGACGAAGATATCACAGGGGTTGACCAGAGCGTCATCGAGCATTCCCTACTGGTGAATCCTAGGGCGAGACCGGTACGCCAGGGGCTACGGAAGTTGTCAGCCGAGCACGCTAATCTGGCGAAGTCCGAAGTGGACAAGCTACTTCGAGCGGGGGTTATACGGGAAGTTAGCCATACGGAATGGCTATTGAACCCTGTTTTTATAAAGAAAAAGAACACGGGGAAGTGGCACATGTGTATTGACTTCACTTCGTTGAATAAAGCATGCCCCCGTAACCCCTACCTGATGCCTCGTATTGATCAACTGGTCGACTCCACTGTAGGCTCTGAGCTACTAAGTTTCCACAATGCCTACTCCGGATATCATCAAGTTTGGTTGAAGCACGAAGACGAAGAAAAGACTAGTTGCGTTACTCCTTCTAGAGTCTATTGCTATGTGCGAATGCCCTTCGGTTCAAGAAATGCCGGAGCAACTTTTTCTAAGTTAATCGCTAAGGCCCTCGATTACCAGGTAGGCCGAAATGTCGAGGCCTACATGGATGATATTGTAATAAAAAGTCTCCGAGCATAGCGTAGACCTAGCAGAGACCTTCGAAAGTCTCCGAGCGGTAGGGGTCTGTTTGAACCCCAAAAAATGTATCTTCGAGGTTCACGCCGGTAAGTTGCTAGGGTATCTAGTTTCGAGTCGAGGTATCAAACCCTGCCCCACCTAGATCAGTGCACTGCAACGCATGACTCCGCCTAAAAATTTAAAACAAGTCCAAAAGCTTGTAGGTTGCCTCATAGCTCTCAGCCGCTTCCTCGCGCGCTCTGCTAAATGAAGCCTGCCAATATTCAAGGCATTGAGAGGATCAGACGGCTTCGCATGGACGCTGGAGTGCCAGAAGAGCTTCGACGACATCAAAGAATACCTCACTGATCTAGCGACCCTCACGACTCCACTTCCAGAAGAAATATTATTGCTATACCTCGCAGCGACGGCCTCCGCCGTCAGCGCAGTCCTTGTTCATGAGACAGACCTATTTATTTTGTTTTTGAGGCCCTCTCCGGAGCCAAGACGAGGTACTCTGAGCTCGAAAAAATTGCTTACTCCCTTGTTATGGCTTCGAGAAAGTTAAGACATTATTTCCTGGCACATAATATTATTGTGCCAATGTCTTACCCACTCGGAGACATGCTCCAAAACAGGGACTCTACTGGAAGAGTTGGGAAGTGGGCGGTCGAGATAGCACTCTTTGGAATAGCTTTTATCGCACGCACAGCGATTAAGTCCCAAGTGGTTGCAGGCTTCATCGTAGAGTGGACCCCTCTGGTAATCTGGTCCCCCGAAGTACCTAGCGAAGGTATTTGGATTATCTATTCTGACGGAGCCTATCAGGCCTCCAGTGCAGGTGCGGGAGTTATAATAATTTCTCCCTCTGGCCAAAAGGCCTTGTATTCTGTTAGATTAAATTTTAAAGCTACAAATAACGTGATCGAGTACGAAGGCATCCTGTTAGGCATTCGAAAAGCGCAAGCTCTAGGCGCTGCCAGAGTACTTATAAAAACTAACTCCCAGATGGTGGCTGGGCATATAGATAAAAGCTTCCAAGCCCAGCATCTAGACCTCGCTCAGTAAAACGGAGCTCATATTCAAGGGAATTTCCATCAGAAGCATCTCGAGGGGCGAAAATCAACATGCAGACGCCCTCGCTAAAGCAGCCGACGGAGGCCAAGAACTCCCTGCCAAGGCATTCTACGAAGAGCTCTGTACCCCGTCCACACCGAAGTCATCGTCGGCCGAAGTGCTTTCCATACAAGCCGAAGACTGGTGAAGACCAATCATGGCCATGCTCCAGAATGAAGGCACACTTCCTGAAGGCTCTGAGCTCGCTAGGCTAAGGCACAGGGTCCGCAACTACTACATCATAGAGGGCTTTTTGTACAAATCTAGCGTTTGTTTGCCATTGCTGCGATGCATTCCAAGAAACGAAGGCCAGTACTTGCTTCGCGACATCCACGAAGGCCTCTGCGGGAGCCATCTCGCTCCACGGGCGCTTGCGGGCAAAACACTTCGGCAAGGTCTCTATTGGCCCACTATTATGGCCGATGCCGAAGCCCTGGTCTGCATGTGTCAAGGCTATCAGTGGATGGGAAGGCGGAGTCATCGCCCACACACTCCCCTGCAGGTCATAGCGCCGGTGTGGCCGCTAGCCCAATGGGGCATGGATCTGATCAGACCATTTCCTCATGCCAAAGGAAACCTCAAGTTCGTAGTGGTAGCAGTTGAATACTTCTCGAAGTAGGTTGAAGCCAAGCTCCTGACCATGATCACTTCGAAGAACATCCAGAAATTCTTCTGGCAGACTATAATTTGTAGGTTCGGAGTACCCAAGCAGCTCACGATTGACAACGGTACTCAATTCGATGAGGAGCCGTTCAAAGAATTCTGCGAAGTCCTCGGCATCGAGTTATGCTTCGCTGCAGTCTGGCATCCCCAATTTAATGGAGCAGTCGAAAGAGTAAATGGTAATATTTTATCAGGCCTCAATCGCCAGATCGTGGGCCTCGCTAAGGGGCTTTGGGTCGACGAGCTGCCCAAAATTTTGTGGTCCATTCAAACCATCTAGGCTCGGTCCATGGGGTTCACTCAATTCAGACTGCTGTTTGGCGATGAAGCTATGACCCCGATGGAGCTAAAAGGGGGCTTGCTATGAACATTACTGCCAGAAGACTGCAATGAACGAGAGGCTTCGCTTGATCTCTCCGAAGAAGCACGGCTCCGGGCCGTTGCGAATCTAACGAAGTACCAAGCCCAAACAAAGATATGGTACGACCCCAAGGTGAAGCTCAATGTTTTACAACCCAGACATCTAGTACTCTGAAGTGTCCTGGCACCCGGAAAATTGAGCAACAAATGGGAAGGGCCATACATTGTACTCCGCTCCAATCGGCCGGGTTCGTTCAGATTGAGCACTCTCGAAGGGGAAGAATTAAAGCATACTTAGCACGCGGAGCACCTCCGGCGTTACTATGCTTAAATATACCTCGAGTACTTATGCGGAGGCCCCCTCAAATAAAGCTGACAAGGTGGCATTTCATCATAAAGGTAGTCCTAATACCCCTCGGGCCCAAGATCCGCATTTTACTTACCTTCGACCATACTGACATAGCGATGGATGCATCACGACAACAATATGGCAGCAAAGGGTAGGTTCTATGCGTACTTATTTCCGCTACCCGATGCTACCGGCTCGGCGCGAGACAAATTAAGTCTAACACGCCAAAGTGTGCACCGCACACTACCGTGAAGCCTGAAGCTCAATGTTCAAGGGTCGCTCCCCGAGTATAGCTAACCGTACTGACTTTGGGCTCCGCTCTAGACCCTAAAAATTCCGGTGCGATCCGCTCCACCATTACCATTATAAAGCGCCTCCGGGCCTGGAACGGTAAAAACAAATAAATAAGGATTCCGAGTGAAAACTCGAAGCATCCCTCGTAGGTCCGAAGTGACGAACATTCGAAGCCACATGGCCGAACACATCCCTTCGCACATATGACACGAACCGACATGGCTTTACTATTGCACGCAATGCCTTTTTACCGAGGCTCATAACCGTCAAGCGCAAGGAGGGACCAACTACCATACATTCTTGATGAAATGGAATTTTATTCACAAGGAATCAAAGTTACAAATACAAAGTACATTGGGACAATTCGGTTACAAATTATGAAAAGGCACTATCGAAGCCTAACAACCAGCGGGCACACGTCGCTAAAAAAGTGGACCCTCATTTCTTATTGCTCCTCTTTACTTGAGGGCCCCCTCGGCTCGAGGAGCCTTCGCCGCTACGAGAACGCCCCCGCATCGCAGCTCGAAGGGTCCTTCGCTCCTCCTGGAGGTCGGCCCAAGACCGAGTCACGGGTGGCTCCGAATCAAAGGCCAAAAAGTCAAGCGCTTCGTCGTCGCCCACATTTGGCACGTTCGGAGGCTGGACCCCTTCGGCCTCGGGGGTAACTTCATCTAAATCATCTAAGTCAGGGGATGAAGACAAGCTGCGAAGGGGCTCCACCTTCGTGGGGGCTAACAACTCTTGAGCGACGTCGGGTCTAATTTCGCCCATAGGGCCACGCGGTATTTTAAACCGAGGGCAGCTTTCGGACCTAGCTACTTCAAACACTACCCACTGGTGACGAAGCGTCTCCAAGGCTTCTAGTACCTCAACATCAATATCGACACATGTAGCTTGAGCCTGAACAAGTTCAAAACGCCCCCGCATTTCATTAATAACTTGGGGTAAATTTACATTACAACGCTACGGCTAAGCATTACAGGGAAGCCTAAAAATCTACACCATCGGAGGAAGAGGGTTCGATCCAGCAGGCGGAGAGTGCTGCCCCACTTGCTGGCGACGGATAGCCTGCTGAAGCTCGAGGGCTGGCCTCCCGCGTTTGGGCCTTCCAACGCTCCTAAAGCAGACGCTAGGTCGTGGCAACCTCCGGAGTAGGCAAAATCAACCGGGGACCACCGAAGTCCACCTTTCCGGCAGAGCTCGCCACCGTGAGGTGCTGGCACCCGACTTCGTGAAGCAGTTGGAGGACCCCTTGGCCAGCCACCCTCCCCACCGTCTGAGCGAAGCCCACCAGAGTGTTCTCCGTAATGCAGGCGGTGGCCTAGAGGAAGCCAAGGCAGAGCCGGACAGGGTCCCTTGCATCAAAAGTAGGGGTCCGGCACTCGGTCCCCAGGCGCTTCAAAACGTCACTAAGTGTGGCGATGGTCTTGTCGACCGCTTAGGTGGCCTCAGCCCTCTCGACTTCCAAGGCCTGGTTGGGGGCGTGAAGCCAGTCGACTTCGGCCCTCTCGGCTTCCAAGGCCTCGCTGGCGGCGCGAAGCCGGTCGACTTCGGCCTCCAAGGACTTGTTGGCCTATCTAAGTTCTTTAGCCTCTAAGGTCACCGCCGCTCTGGCCTCTCGCTCTTGTTAGGCTTCGGCCCTCAGTGCCTCGATGGCCGTTTTGGCCTGGTGATGACGTTGGGTGGCCTCCGAAGCTCACCGCTGAAGGTTTCGGATATCCCTTGCCATGAGGTCCTCCTGGTGGTCCATGGTGAGGGCGTCTCCATGGAGCAAAGCGAAGACCTATGGAAGGAAGGAGTTGTTACAAGCAAAGAAAAAATGCAAGGGGCTAGCGAACCGGGCTTCGACTTCGTTACCTGGAGCAGAGCCTCTTCGGTGGCTGCGGTGAGGTCAGCGTGGTGGTAACAGCCCATCTCCGCTACCAGGTCGCTGCTTGCTAGGCCCTCGTTGCCCCGAAGGAACTGGGACACCATGTCCCCGACTGGTGCCCCTGATGAGATAAAGGGCCGCAACAAGGGGACCCTGCTCGTCGCCCCCTCCGGAGCTAGGCTTCGGTAGGTGACCTCGACCCCAACAGTTAATGGAGACGGATTGACCACCTCATCTCCGGCCCCTTCGTCACCATCACCGTCATATTCGGCGGAGGAGCCCTCATGGGACTCCCCGCTTCCCCCTTCGCTGCTGCTGCTGCTACTGCTCGATCCCTCCGTGTCATCGGCCACCTCGACAGCCTTGTCTTGGTTGGCGTCGAGGTCCACTTTGATGTCAGCTATGGCATCTATAAGAAAAATGCTAAGTCAAGAGCTAGCTAATGACGAAGGCTGCAAAGAAGCCTGAATCGTCGAATACCTTGGACTTCTCCGATAACTAGAGAGAGGTCTGGGCAGTCTAGGGAGACGAAGAGGTCACCCCAGTCTATCTCTAGTGGAGCAGGTGGAGTCACTGGCTCTAGCTCCTGGTTCGTCCCCGAAGGAAACTCTTTGACCTCCACCTCGAGAGCTGGGCTTCGGGGTGGCGGTGACCTCACCTCCAAGGCCATGATCACCAATAGAACGAGCGGGGGTCCGGACAGCTCTTCTGAGCCTGTCGAGTCCCGCGAGCGCTGCAGCGATAAACCCTACGGCTCATCATCTTCGTCCACCCTCTTCCTTTTCCCCTCAGAAGGGGTGGGGTTTGGGAGCTCCGGGAGCTCTAGAACCTCACCGGCGCCAAGCCGGACCCATACCCAGTTGTACCTCTCCCAGGATCTGACCAGGGTGAGGCACCGACTGCTCTCATTCACGGTCAGAGCGCCAACGACACGCTCCACCGCCTTGATTGCCTCCTCCAGCGTCAATATATCCCGCTTGGCTATAGTTCAAAGAAATGGAATGATGAAAATCATGAGTGAAGTGCTTGAGGGGCGAAGGGTTAGGGCTTTGGAGCCTCACCGGTGAACTCCAAAGGGATCTCCTTCGGCTCGCCTAGAGCGGAGTCCACGAAAAGGCCCTTCAGCCATCTATGCCCCAAAGGGTTGATTTTGAGAGTGATGAACTCCTCCGCGAGGTCCCTCATGCTCATCCTTTGGGCCATCTTCTGCAGGAGTTGGATCCTAGACCCGATGACGGCCGAGTCCGTCGCCACCTGAGCTTGGAGACGGTACGAGATGAGGGCATTGGTGCTACGCAGGGGGGAGTCTGCTCCAATGAAGATATAGAACCAGTTTTGGTCCCACCTAAAGTACCACCGGTCGTTCGAAGCCCTCGCCAGAAAGGAGTCATTGAACTCATGGCGGAGCTGGAAGTTGACACTACCGAAGGCTAGGGCCCTGATGACTCCATCCTCGTAGGTCCGCCTTTTGGGTTGGCAGTTCCCGTCATGAAGGGCCACGAGGACATCTGCATGGCCCTCGCACCCCTCCGTCCTCATGGCCCACTCAAAAATGGTGAGGCGGCCTACGGCGTTTGGGGACAGTTGGGGGAGTTCCAGATTGTACATCCGGAGCACCTCGCCCAGCAGCTCCGTAGCTAGGATCCTGTTGGTGAAGTTTTTGATCACACGCATGGCCTGAGAGATCTTCTTAGCTCTAGTGCAGGTCCTAAATTTGTGGTTCGTGACGTGCCAATCAGTTTGATCCTGCAACTGATAAGATAGATAAAAAATATAAGCAGTAACGTCTATCGGCTATTGAGCCGATGGTCTTAACGTACATCAAGACATTAAATGAAGTGCAATAATGACATAGTAGAAATTATATGACAAGACATATCATAAAGAATAGATCTACTGTATAACCTATCAGGATAAAGTCATTCGCCTCAACCATCTGACCCGTAAAATCAACTAGTATCGGAGCCGATATCGAGACATAAAAGTAGGACGTAATAACGCTAGGCCGATATGGACTACCCGATTCCGACGCCGATGCCGATGAAACACAGAAAGATAACCTATCGGCTTATACTCCGATAGAATTTGGCTGTAGTATACCTGATCGGTGTTCACATTATTCTTCACTATGGCCGCAAGATTGGACCGAACCAAGATAGTCGCAAAGTCATAATAAATTATAATACTAAACGAATTAGAACATATTTCATCCAGATGAACGATACGTGACATGAATCAAATACATAAACTAAGATATCGAACTAAACCGATGAAGCCTCAGATTAATACATTTGATCTAAACCACGCATCTGATACAGCATAATTGATACATAAACTAAGATGTCAGACCTAACCGATGAAGCCTTAGATCTATTAATCAATACATGTTTGGCGGAACTTACCTCTCGCCGGAGATCGGAGCAATGCAGCCCCGCGAGAGAGCAAGAACTCGCCGGTGGCAAGTTTTGGCGATGCGCCGAGAATTTGTTTTGTTGATTGATTTGATGATGCTAAACTGAACCTAAACATTACATATTTATAGTCCGGAGACTTATATCCTACGTAGATACAATTGTAACCGACTCTACATTTATCTTCATAACGGAATTATTCGACTCCTCTATATCTTTATCCAGTCACACGTATGTATTATGATCGTGTCTTGACTAGACTCCTCGAATTCCATCAACCGTGCCGAAACTATACTGGCTTGGGCTTTACCAAATTTCGCCGTTAACACATGCCCCCCAATTTTGGAGTGTAGGTGACGCTTCAAAATTACAACTTTGTCAGGCCAAATGTCAAATCATGGGCAAATCTGCAGAAAATCTTTCGTATTCCAGTACTTTCAACCCATTCTCTGAAGCACTCACCTCTTATAAATATCGATCTGGCAGTTCCTTCTTCTCCATGACCTCACCTCTTTTCTTTTCCGGCCATGAAGAATTGTGATGAGTGTCGCCTGGCTCGATGCATCTACGTTTACGTGGAAACATCGGACCAGGCTTCATTCCACACAAATCTTAAGATGGCAAATCCCGGCGCTTCATAGT
>KE372367.1:1462905-1492034 GCA_000418225.1 Zizania latifolia
AGAGAGAGAAGGATTAGGGAATAGTTCTTGCTTGTCTTCAATTGCAGATTTACAATGATATTTATAGGCCTAGTGGCCGGCTGCCCCTTTACTAAATATCCCCTATATTTGGGCTGCCGGATTGCCTTCCAATCTAATCTAGTTATTTTCTAATCTAATCTGGCTAGTTTCCAAACTAATCTCTTTATTGCTTAAACACCTTCCGCATGCGGCCTGGCCTGTGCGGCTCGGCGGATGTCATGGGCACGCCTCCTCCTGGAATAGGTGCGGCCCCACATGACATGGAGTGATAGGAGTTGCAGATATCACAAATCTTATTGTATATTTCAGAATCTTGACTGTCATGAAATTCAGTTCCTGTTATTTATTCTTTGTGGTGTCCCATGAATAAACTTTCCGTTTTTACAGGATGATGAAGATGGAAATTCATGGGTTCTTAATAGTAAACAAGGGATTCAAGATTGTGAAATGTATGCCAAACTGGAGGAGTGGCTTGGTAGGAAAGCGGATGAATACTGGGACAAAATTTTGACACAATCGAATTGGTACGAATGCATGATTCAGTTCATATTTGAAAATATTTTAGATATGAAGTTCTCTTTAATATCTATTTGCATGGGACAGTAACTAAACCTCTCCGAAGACAAGAACAAGGTGTGAGTAGCTGACAACACCATACAGCATAGGTTGACCGCAGACAGCTTCTAATCATGCATGTATCGAGTAACAAACTATTCAAACAAGTTTGTCCTAACTCCTAAAATGGATGCCCTCAAGACTCTTAACATTCATCAACAATAGCCTTTAACGGGGCACAAAGCCATTGTAAGTTATTACAAAATTTCCACACCATGTGGAATGCTGTTATGATCCGGGTTTTGGGAACCCAAGCTTTGCAGCCAATAGTTGTGGGTAGCCATGGCTTGAGGTTGTTTTCCTCTCGCCGGAAGATTAGATAGAAGTAGCAGAGAACTTTCCCTTTTGTCGATGGAAGAGATAGGAGTGACAGAGAACTTTCCCTCTTGCCGATAGAAGAGATAGGAGCGGCAGGGTACTTTCCTCCTGGCCGGCTGAACAGAAAAAGAATAGACAGAAGATAACTTTTTATTACTTTCGTTCTAAGGTACGGGTCGCTGCTGTATTTATAGCTTAGTACAACTTTATCTCTAATAACAGATCTAATCTGTTACTAATTATCCTGTAATTTAGCTAAGAGATAACCTAATTAGCTGACTTATATTCAAAGGATTCATATCCCTAACCTGCTGCTACAGTACCACGTGGATACTGTTTACGTGGTACTGCTCACGTCTATATCAGGCTAGGCCCATACCCATGACAGGAATGCTCTCCAATTTCTGTTTCAGACGAAGTCCTCATTTTACCTTTTTTTGGGAGTACAAAGAGGACAAACACCTCACACACCCTTAAACATGCTAATAATTTTGTAGAACAGGGGATGAGCTTTCCATCGAATACACACTTCTATACACTTTGATTAAATTAGGTACACTGTCTTGATCTTTGGAATTAAACCCAGGTGTACTCTCACCACCTGGCCTGTAGTTCATTTTTCTTGTTTTGACTTTCAGATTCTTCTTTTTTTAAGCACTATGCGCTCCATACCTTTATTTATCCAGAGAAAAGGGGGTGAGCGCTACGAAGCTGATCGTGACTGGGTTCAGTGCAACAGCTGTCGTAAATGGAGAATGCTGAATGCAGGCTTCAATACAACGTCTCTGCCAGAGGAATGGTTTGTATCAACCAACCATGCTCTTTTATCATTTGGGTTCACATATCCTATTCCAAGGACATTTTGTGTGGCATAACAATTCTGTTGGGTAAAATTCATGTCTTAGTTTGCAACAGATCAATTGTGTTCTTCTTAAGTGCTATGACACAGCTTTAGAAGCAGTTTATTTACTGTTCTACACTTGATATATGAATGTTAAATTTCTTTATGAGAAATGTTCTAGACAAGACTGACAAGTTCATCCTGCTCACTCATCAGTTTTATGGCATGAATATTCAGGTTGCAGTTATATTTAGTATTCAGCTAGAAAGGTATTTGCATTGGAAACTCTATTGATTGGGAAGTTAAAATCTTTTAAAGTCTTTACTATCACAATTATAGAACTACAAGAAACAGGAAGAACTTCAATATCTTGGTTCAATAAAGGTTATACATGGGCATAGCCTGTCTTTCCTCTATGTTTTGACAGGTCTTATGTGTTAAAATTCTGAAATTTCAGGTTTTGAATGGGAAATGTGCGGATCCAGAGCAACAAATGGCACCTGGTGTCATTGCGATAAGTGAGAAGCGATCTGGATATGATGAGTGCAATAGGGTAAACCAGCAGGAGGCAGCTAAGTTAAGTGCAAACAAAATGAGTTTGGATAAAAGCAAGTCTAAAAGATTTACTCAAGATGAATTTGTGAAGGTAACTAGAAATCCAAAGCTTGTGTGTACCCTATTTTTCTCGAGGGAAAATTCACGAAATGAAATAAATTATTCCTGTTATGTGCCCAGGATGTCAAAATACTCCCTATTATTGTCAACAACCGAAAGAAAACTTCAAATGAGACCCCGTCGATGGAAAAGAACAACAGCGCAGGTAGGCATGGTTTGTAGACAAAAACGGAGGATATGAAGTAAAAATGGAAGTGTAAAGTGTCTGATTTTTTCAGCTGATTTTCTTACATGCACTCTAATAATCCGTATCAGATGATTTTGAAGGTGACTCACGAAATAAGCCGGGTACCCTTCACCCTATTTTGAAGAAGATACGCCGGGGGCCTTCTAGGAGTGATGGAGAATGACAAATGCAAGGTACCTGTTTTTCCTTCTCTGATGAGGTCTTAATCATTATATTTGATCCATTCTCACTACCATCTTAAAACTAGGGTTTGCAAAACTGTTTATTGTCCAGTAACTAGGCACTGCCGGGTAAACCGGCCAAAATTGAAATTTTGAATTAAAAATTATTGGTGCGAATGAACCAAATGATTATAGTGGTTTGGCTAGGTTAGCACTTGGTTTGGAACGGTAACCATAGGTTGCTGACACCAGTTTGCGTTTGGTTTAGGATGGTAACCGGTTGGTTAGTCACGGTAATAAATTGTTTTAAAAAATGCAGAAAAATGAAAAATATCATAGAATATGTACAACAATTTAGAAAAATGTAGGGAGTGTAAAGAATTTTTTTATACAACGATAATTTTTTTTGCATGGCATTTGTTTTTGATGAATTAAATAGTACAACATCACAAATTTAGTAATGTCATTTTTTAAAAAACTAAAAAAACCAAGAAATGGCAATGGCGAGCTAGTGGGCAGGCCCAAATTTTTTTGTTCTGACCGATCTTGTGCTCCAAACAATTCTCAAATATGATTTTTTTGAAAAAAATCATAAATTTTATCGTAAATCACTTACTCTCTCCGTCCTATAATATTGCAACAGGATTTCATCTCATAATATTGTAATTATGATCGGATTTAATATGTTATAGTAAAGGAAAAAATCTACTTTACCTCAAAGTATTACCTGTAGACAAATGTTGTTCTCAACTAAAAAACCTGATTCTTAATCACTCGAACTAATTTATATCGGACAAATAACCCTTGGGGAGGTTTACTGTGACGGTTTTGCTGACGTAGAAGTCCACGCTAGCGGTTTTGCTGACGTGGCTGTCCACGTGGCTTCGCGCTGGCATCTGAATAGTGGGTCCGCTTGTCAGTGACACAGAAAAATTTCTCCCTTACTCTTACTCTTTCTCTTTCTCTTTCTTCTTTCCTTCTTTTCTTTTTCTTTCCTTCTTTTCTTTTTCTTCTTTCTTCTTTTTTTCTTCATGCTTCCTTTTTTCTGGACGCAGCGACGGTGAGGCAGGGGTCCGGTGTGGCGCGGGGGTGTCGTGGGGGCGCGGCGGCGATGCGGGGGTCCGGCGTGGCGCAGGAGCGCCGCGCGCAGCGGTGAGGCGTGGGGGCGCCGCATGCGGCAACTTGGCGTGGGTTCGACGCGGCGCGGGGGTGTGGAGGCGAGATGCGGGCCCAGGAGCGTCGCCTGGGAGGAGGGAGCTGGCTGGCAGGAGGGGGAGGAGGAAGGAGGAAGAAGAGGTGGAGAGAGGCGAAAGGAGAAAAAAAAGAGATGATTTTTTTTGTGTCAATGACAAGCGGGGCCTACTGTTTAGATGCTAGTGCGCAACCATGTCGGTAGCCACCTCAACGTCTCCTGCCATGTAGATTGTCACGTCAGCAAAACTGCCGCAGTAAACCACTCCGGGGGTTATTTATCTGGTATAGATTAGTTTAGGGATTAAAGTCTGGTTTTTAGTTAAGGGCAACATTTGTCTACAGGGTAATACTTCGGGGGTAGTAAATCATCTAGGCTATAATATTATGGGGTGTATGGGACGGAGGGAGTAGTATTTATGTAATTTTTAGGAATTTTCGCAAATGTTGAGATTCAAACTTGAATTTCAAATCGAACCTGCAGATTTACCAAAACATGTCCGGCCTGGTTCGGCCAATTACCACGGTATGTAAGCGGTTTATCGTGGTAACGTGAACCCTGCTCAAAACTCGTTTTCTGTTGTTATCAACCTCGTGCCTTCTTTCTTATCTGCAGCTGAAGCCTAAAGCCCTAAATGCCTCGTTTGTATGCCGATGCGTGATGCTCTCTTGCCGATAACTATCTGTGTCCTCGAGCAAACTCAAGTACTCAACTTATCAGTCATGGCGGCTTGTTTACCACAAGTCTACTGCTCGTCTGTAAGTGGTGTGCGTGCTCGCTCACGAAAGTTGGTAGCCTTTTGGTGTTGGAATGTGTACATTAGTCTGTTAGCAAACTAGTTCGACCGCTTCAATCAGATGCTTGCAGGTGAACGGAACTTTTCCTGTGGTAACTTTCTGACGTGATTGCTGTGTGATCATCCATCGCTAGTGTGTGCCCAGACAATTCCTCACAGCACTAGCGTGTGCTTTTATTTTTCTTAGTGTGATTGGCGCATAGCAATCAGCTAGGGCCTTGATCTCTTATATATATAGCTGGTGTACACTGGGAAGGTTACATGAATCATGGAGACGCAGCTCCAAGGAATGAGAAAGCACTTACTCTCTATAGAAATATACTTCTATGTTTAACACCCCCTCAATCTGGACGGTATGTGACCAAGTTCAGATTGCGTCGTAGCTAACCAAAAGGAGTAGTCGCCAATGGCTTGGTCATGATATCGGCTACCTACCTGATCCTTGGAGGATATGAACCGAACATCCAATTGGCGAGACGAAACCTGCTTGCGAATGAAATGATAGTCAACAAATGATAGTCAACCTCAACATGCTTCATGCGGCGATGAAAAATTGGATTGGTCGATAAGTACGTGGCGCCAATGTTGTCACACCATAAGGTGGGAGTGCGCAGTTGAGAAATCTCGAGTCACGCAATAGGACTTGGATCTAGATAAATTCAGCAGTGCAGTTGGCAACAGTTTTGTATTCAGCCTCTGTACTAGAACGAGAAACAGTCGGCTATTTGCGAGAGCTCCAAGAAATAAGGTTACTACCAAAGAAGATGTCATAATAGCTCGTGCTGTGACGATCATCGAGATTGCCGGTCCAATCCGCATCTGAGAAAGGACTGAGGAGGGAAGAACCGGACTTAGTGAGGCACAAGCCAATATCTATGGTCACATGAAGGTAGCGCAATATGCACTTTATTGCCGCCCAGTGTACTGTGGTTGGGGTAGAGAGGAATTGACACACTCGATTAATACAAAATGATATATCAGGCCGCGTAAATGACAAATATTAGAGAGCACCAACAACACTTCGGTTTCGGGTGGTATCATCAGATGAGAGAGGAGCACCACTATGAAGGAACAACTTATCACTTAGGAGCATAGGAGTGGGAACTCCCTTAGAACCGACCATGTTGGTACGAGACAGAAGGTCTTGGAGATACTTATGTTGTGTCAAAATGAGCCCATGAGTAGTATGATGCACTTCCACGCCAAGAAAATAAGAAAGAGTGCCAAGGTCCTTCACGGCATAATCACCTTTAAGCTGAGTAAGGAGCCGATCTGTGGCTATGGATGAAGAGCTAACAATTATGATGTCATCAACATATATGAGAATATACATCTAAATGCCCCCTTTATTGAAGATGAAGAGAGGAACATCGGCCTTCGAAGCTTGAAAACCCATCGGCAAGAGTGTGGAGCTAAAACGAGAAAACCAAGCTCGCGGGGCTTATTTGAGGCCATAAAGAGACTTGTCTAACTTGCAAAGATGACGAGGGTATGCCAAATCCAAAAACTTGGTGGTCGTCTCATATAAACATCCTCACGAAGAAAATCATATAAGAAGGCATTTTGAATATCAATTTGCCGAAGGGACCAACCATGAGAAATGGCAAGAGATAACAACAGTCGAATAGTGGTAGGCTTGACCACCGGGCTAAAAGAGTCATCATAATCAAGCCTATACTACTGTTTGAATCCTTTGACAACCAAGCGTGCTTTATAGCGATCAATAGAATCATCCGGTTTGTGCTTGAGTTTAAATACCCATTTGCAGTCAATAATATTAAGGCCATCACGAGGAGAAACAAGATGTCATGTCTTGTTCTTAATAAGAGCTTGGAACTCCTCATTCATGGTAGTACGCCAGAGTGGATGCTTCGTAGCAGTAACATGAGATGAGGGTTCTGTAGCGGAAGCCCGAACTGTAGAGTAGGTGACCGTCCCATCTGTGCGAAGTTTTGGACGCCGTACATTATTTTGTAGCCTTATTCCGTACTTGTGAGCGGGAGGTGCTGGGGGTACTCATAGCAGATTGGCTGGCATTATTCAGGCTAGCAGGCTTGATTTGCTCAGCCGGGGAACACGCCTGTCCAGGGGACAGGGCGACAGCATCAGTGGGCGCCGAATCCCGTGATCGAGGCGCACTGAACGGGGAAGGCGGTGGCAAATTGATTGCAGGTGCGGACTCTAGCGCACAAGCTACAGGGCAGGGATGGATACCGATACGGAAATAACCGAATTATCCATATTCGTATCCAATAAATTGTAAATATGGATATCCGTATTTGTATCCGAATTAAATGTGGACGACAAACGGAAACATCCGAATTCGTTTGATAAATATGGATATAGAAATGGATGTCCGAATTTTTGCTGAATGTGGATATGAAAATGGATACATCCGTATGCATTTTAGGATTTCACACAGATCAGACTTTTAGAGACCCAGGATGACATAACATCATTATATTAATATGTATGATTTATTTATTCTTTATATAATTATGAAATACTAAAGTTAATGAGGTTTTCTAATAGTTCAAGACAGTAAGATATTTGTAATTTTGTTTGAGCTTTAAAATTTTTCTACACAATATACAAAACATAACTTATTTCATATAATTTTTTTGCATTTTTCTAGGTATGTTTGCTATTTTTAATTCATTAATTATGTTTCTATGATTTAAATTGAAATAGGTGAAATTTAAACTGTAAGTGCATGAAATAACACATGAAAATTTATAGAAAAATCATATTCATGTTTTTAGTCTATTTTTAGTTCTTATCCACTAAATTAAAAAAATTTGAAAAATATAGGTTACGACACTTGTTTGGCAATGTAGAATTTAATGGTTTTTAATTTAAAAAACCAAATGAAGTCTGAAAAACACGAGACTTGTCATGATATTATAATATGATATGTAGATATTATAATAAAAATTTAAAAATATTTCAAGAAAGTAATCAAGTAGGATGTTAAGAAATTAGAGATTCTCCAAATAGGAATTAGGGTTTAGAGAAGGAATTGGTTAAGGTTGAAAGCAAATCGATAGTTAAATATTTGTTTGAACTTGAAATTTTTTTTATAATCAAAATACAACATAGCTTATTCCATTTAAAAATTTAGTATTTTTCTGGGCTAGTTTACTATTTTTAATTCATTAAGTGTGTTTCTAGGATTTAAATTGAAATAGGTAAAAATTAAACTGCAAGTGCCTGAAATAATAATCTAAAATTTATAAAAAAATCATATTCATATTTTTGAGTCTATTTGTAGGCCTTACCCACTAAATTTAAAGAAAAAGAAAAATTAAAAAATCTAGGTTGCGACACTCGATCGGCAAATTGAAGCTTAATGGTTTTTTAATTCTAAAAAACCAAATAAAGTCTGAAAAATACGATACTTGTCATGGTGTTATGATATAATATGTAGAAGCTATAATAAAAAATTACAAATATTTCAAGAAAGTTGTTACGAAGGATGTTAAGAAATCAGAGATTATCCAAGGAGTAATTACGTTTTAGAGAAGGAATGTGTTAGGTTTTAAATCAAATCGATGGTTAAATTTTTGTTTGAATTTAAAACTTTTTTACAATCAAAATACAACATACCTTATTCTATGTAAAAATTTGGTATTTTTTTGGGTTAGTTTACTATTTTTAATTCATCAAGTTTGATTCTAGGATTTAAATTTAAATAGGTGAAACTTGAACTGCAAGTGCCTGAAATAATGAACCAAAATTTATAGAAAAATTATATTCATATTGTTGAGTCCATTTGTAGGCCTTACCCACTAAATTTAAAAAATCTAGGTTGCGATAGTCAATCGGCAATGTGGAGCCTAATGGTTTTTTAATTCTAAAAAAATCAAATGAAATCTGAAAAATACGATACTTGTCATGGTGTTATGATACGATATGTAGAAGCTGTAATAAAAATTTAAAAATATTTTGAGAAAATTAGGGCAAAACTAATGCATGTAATTTATATATGTGTGTGCTGCACTGTTTTTTTGCCTTTTTTTTGGCTTTTGGCATTGCCGCTCAGTGCCTCAGTGTGCTGAGCTATTTTTTTTGCCTTGCCGCTCAGTGTGCTGAGCTATTTTTTGCTTTGCCGCCCTGCGCGCTAATGTGCTGAGCTATTTTTTGCTTTGCTGCCCTGCGCGCTAATGTGCTGAGCTATTTTTTGCTTTTTTTCCCTGGTCCGGTTCCGACGGTTTACCATTTTTCCCATTCTTTCTACTTCCCCTAACTCCCATCGTTTTGTTCTAGGGTTAGGGTTGGGACTTCCTCTCCCTGATTCCCCTCTCATTCACCTTATAGCACGCCGTCGCCACCGTCGATCGTTGCCGGCGCAGCCGCGCTGTTGCTGTCATCACTTCACCCCCCACCATCCTTTGTCCAGCAAGGTAAACCCAAAAATTTTTATAGGGTTTTCTGTACTGCTTTCAAGACATTTTCCCTATTGCTATTTCTTGAAGAATTTGTTGTTGCATTATTTCAGAAAAGGAAGGAGTTGTTGTTCCCTCAAGTTGTTGGAATTCTGGTTATTTGGTACTAGGACTCTAGGAGCAAATTAAAAGACAAGTGAAAAAGATCAAGAACCATGGTTTCAAAAAATACAAGGTCATCAAGAAATAAGCAGATACATCATTACGCTCCTATCAAGAAAGAATGTATTTCAAATATACTCGCTGTGACATGTCATCCATGTTCATCATGAGAGATATACCACTATATTTTTTAGTACTCTTAGCAAGATCCAGCTTAGGAGTGTTTGGATAATATTAAGAAAGTTTGTGAGTCTTATCAGAGGTGTGCGAGCTGTGGTACACCTAAACTACCATCTTAGCACCCTAAATTAAACTCAAATGGGGGCACAAATGATAAATCTGTATTAATTATTAAAAATCACAAACTAATACTCCATTCTAAACCTCACATTGAACAATCCAGATTTAGGTCTTTGAATTCTGATTTTCTGAAACAGCATTTGACAGTACCTTCAAATGAGGTAGAAATCAGTTCTGTGAAACAGCATGCTCCTTGAATTTCTCTGAATGAGCTCAAAGGCAAACATAGTCCAGCAAGCCTCTGGCAAAGTTAAAAAGTTATCTTGGGCCAAGCTAAAATATGTAGGTCCTGTACACCGAACATGGACTATGGACTTTGGACTTTTGGAAAATTTGTGAAATGATGGACATACGAATGCGGATTCATTTCAAGTTTATAGTTAAACAGAGTAAACATTCGAATATAGATTCGTATTCGAATTATCCGTTTTGTATTCGTATCCGAGAACATTTAGATTCGTATTCATATTCGAAGTAAAATGTGGTAAATAGTGCTATCCGGATTCGTTTCTATGTGTATCCGATCCGAATTGCAGGGGATGTCGACAGCAATCCCGGAAATGGATCAGGCGTTGGGCCACCGGGATCCTCTATGGTGATATGGGTGGCATCCACAGAATCAGCAGGAAGCAGCAGTCCCGGAGATGATTCAGGCGCTGGGCCAGTAGGATCTTTTGCGGCATTATTTTCTGCATCCACAAAATTAGCAGGAGATACAATACGCATAGGGTTAATGTTCAAATTAAAATTGCCACCGCCCTGAAACAAGTTTGACGGGTTGGGTTGATGAGCAAGAATAGTGGAGAATGGAAAAACCGATTCATCAAAAACAACATCGCGTGAAATATAGACACGGCTAGAATCTGTATCAAGACATTTGTACCCCTTATGAAGAGCGCTATATCCAATAATGACACATGCTTTGGATCTAAAAGAGAGCTTGTGTTTGTTATAAGATCGAAGATGAGGTCAACAGGCGCAGCCAAAAATTTTTAGCATAGAATTATTTGGTGGAACGTTAAAGAGGCGCTCTAAGGGGGTCAAATTATCAATGACTCTGGTGAAAAGTCTATTAATAAGATAAGTGGCTATCAAAAAGGCTTCATCTCAAAATTTAATAGGGATAGATGCATGAGCCAGGAGTGCAAGATCGGTTTCAACAATGTGACGATGCTTACGCTCAGCTGAACCATTTTGTTGATGAGTATGAGGATAGAAAATGCGATGTGCTATACCAAGGGACCGAAAAAATTGGTTATGAAATTTCTGATACTCCCCACCCTAATCGGATTGAACACACTTAATTTTTGTGTCAAGGAGCCATTCTACATGAGTCTAAAATTGTGAGAATATGCGTTGGGCATCAATTCTATCATGCATCAAATAGATCCAGGTGAATTTACTAAAGTCATCAATAAAACTGATGTAATACTTATAACCACTGATAGACTATGGGGCAGGTCCCCAAACATTAGAAAAAATAAGTTCAAGTGGTGAAGTAGAACGATGAATTGCATTATTATAGAGTAATTGATGACTTTTGGCTAATTGTCATGCATTACAAACTGAAGAACTCGACTCCTTGACATACGGAAGTTTATGAAGACGCAAAATAGACTTGACAACTTGTGTGGAGGGGTGGCCGAACCGAGCATGCCACTGGGCCGGGTGTGCAGTGACACTCAGGAGAGCTTGTTTGAGAGATGCAACATCAGAGGGCCTAATGGGATAAAGTCCGGATTCACATCTTCTTGCTAGGAGTAATGTCCTCGTTGCTTGGTCCTTGATAAGAAAATGAGAAGGGTGAAATTCAAAGAAAATATCATTATCTCGGGAAAGTTTATGGATGGAAAGGAGATATTTAGAAATTTCAGGAACATGTAAGACACGGTTTAAAGCAAGAGGGCGAGTAGCAGTGTTAATAGAACAAGAACCAAGATGCATAATCGGCAAACCTGCGCTATTGCCGACTTGAACAGTTTCACCGCCATGGTATTGTTCCCTCAAGGTAAGACGATCAAGATCACTAGTGATGTGATCAGTAGCCCCCGTGTCGCTGTACCAATTTGGATCAATTTTATAGGAAGATGTAGCAGCCACCGTAGCAGAGGGATGTTCATCCTGATAAGACTAATCCATACGATGCCAGCACTTGACAGCAGTATGTCCAACCCGATCACAAATCTGGCATCTGGGCCGACTAGACTGGTCACGGGTCCTACTAGATTGTTCACGTGTCCTGTCGGGTTGATCACGTCCACGGGAGCGGCCACCACGTCCCCTGTTGCGCTGTTGGCCGCCACGCCCAGCAAAGTTGGCCGAAGCACCCACATTGAGGCGCATCTCAGCTTGGTGTTGAAGTTGTCGTGCCTCAAAAGACATGAAATATGAATAAACATCATCAAGAGTCAGTGCTTCACTTCTGGTTGTCATAGATGTAACAAACGGATCGTAGTCCGAGCCGAGACTAGCCAGAAGATATGCAATAACTTCATCATCGCGAAGAGGAGCACCGGCAGCGGCCAGCTCGGAGGTGAGACCCTTCACCTTGCGAAAGTAATCACCGGCGGAGAGGTCACGCTTCTTGGTGATGGCGAGTTCAATTTGGATCTGCACAGAGTGTGCACGCGTAGCGGAGGAGAACATGCGCTGCAGTGTGTCCCAGGCCTCCTTGGAGGTCGTCGCAGACACCACATCTTGAAGAACTTCCTCGGTCAGCGAGGAGAGAAGGCCGCTGAGGACCTGCTAATCTTGATCATACCACCGATCATACGCCGGATTAGGTAAGAGATCGATGCCGGCAGTGGTCGTTGAGGCGACCTGTGTTGGTGGTGCTGGATTGGAGCCATCAAGAAAACCCATAAGCTTTGTACTCTGCAAGAACGGGAGGAGCTGGGCGTGCCATATAATGAAATTGGTCTTGGTGAGACAGATAGTGACGGCATGTTGGATAGGAATAGCAGCAAAAGTATGTGGTGCGGCTGAGGTAGAGATGGTGGAGGAGGTGGAGGAGGAAGAAGATGACATAGCCGGCACCTTCAAGGAGAAAATTTTGGCTCTCATACCATCTCAGTGTGATTGGCGCATAGCAATCAGCTAGGGCCTTGATCTCTTATATATATAGCTGGTGTACACTAGGAAGGTTACATGAATCATGGAGACGCAGCTCCAAGGAATGAGAAAGCACTTACTATCTATAGAATTATAGATCTATGTTGAGAAAGCACTTACTATCTATAGAATTATACTTCTATGTTTAACAATTTTAGGCTAAAAACAAAAGTTTAAACTATTTTATTTTATTATATAAACTCTAGATCATAATATTAGAGCCAGAGTTGTATCAAACAAATCATAAAATATCAAAGTCTTATTTATTAATAAGACAATAGTATTATAAAGCGATATATAGGAGGTATTAAAGGAATAAAACTTGTTAAGGATGGAAACCGGTAAGAAAGAAAAATAAAGTTTGGGAGCAGATGATGTTACTATAGGACTGGACCACTAGTACCGTACGAATGCTCTGATTGGCCAATTTTTTGATAATCCTGCAATAACTCTATAATTTTGTTTCAAATGGTGAGCAGATCGAACACAGTTATCATCCTCGAACCAGATAGAATCGAAGTCAAACAATTAGTTTTACCTGTATATATAATTATAATTACAATCTTTCGAGCTCGACGCCCTTCTTAGATCATCATCTATTCGACAAACTGTTTGCCTTGGAACGTCTGCGCGAACATCCAGTCCGGCGGTGCGACGCTGTAGGCGGTGACCGTCCTCCCCCTCCCGCCGGTGACCTCGAACGACAGCGGCTGGCCGTGGAGGTCGGCGTCGCACTGCCAGTTCTGCCCCCAGTTCCTCCCCATTGGTATCCACCCAGTCCTCGACCCCTTCACCTTCACGGCGACCACCTCGCCCTCGGCCGCCACGTTGGTGATCAGCACCTGCAGGAAGCTGGCGCCGCCGGTGATCGTGAACCGCATGCCGCCGGCCCTGTCACAGCTCACCCTGCACCACCACTCACCAATGGCCAGTGACATGAAACTCAAAAGCCAAAAAAGAGGGAAAAAAATCTTGGGCCTTAATTTGAACTCCAGAATTTTGCACGATTTTCAAAAAACAAGAAATGAATTCCCTCAAAAATCTTTCAAAAACTATGCACTCCAAAGACCTTTTGCTGCTTGATTTAAGATAAAGGGTTTGAGTAGAGGGTAGCAAAGCCTAATCTTTGTTGGCCCACCCTAGGACAAATTGATCCAGCCTTCGCCACATACTAGCCTTCAGCACATACCGGGACAGAGTTGTGCCTGCACCCCAAAAGCTGACCAAAAGATAAAAAATTCTCCTACTATTTAAGTTAGATCAACTATCTCTCACAAGCTTATGGACTAGTCCAACATTCTTATCATGTACTATTAATATAGTTCTAGAAATGATCCTTGCTGTGTACTCTTGCATCACCAGTTGGGACATACTCATGCCATTTGTCTGAAACTGTGGAGGCACTCATAACTAACAGGAACAAGTCAGATTTAAAAAGGGGGAAAGCAGCATGGATTAAAGATTTAAAGCTGCTCTTTACTCAATGCAAAGTTGCTGGAAACATGCAGTGTTCCACATATTATGTGTTCCATCTCCAATGATCAAACATCATTCTGAACTTTTGCAAAAGCAGCACTGCGGCAGTCAAGAAAACCGCACACCAAATGCACAACGCCACGCTTTTGCATAATCATATCCACACATCAGCTAGCTGCAGAATGATACGCTACAAGAGATCAATGAGCAGTGTGCAAATCAAGGACAGTTTGTGTGCAGTAACTGAATACCTTACGTTCATTAAAAAATACCGTTAGAATACGCGCATTAAAAACTCTGAACAATGAAACACATCACACCCAATTGTTTCAGTCTGGGATTATTATAATCTAGCTTATAAATGAGAATTATAATAAGTTGTCTTATAATAATCTAGAGAAAAATAAGTTATTGGTTGTTTGACAATCTGAATTATCAATAGTTTAGATTTATTGTATTTAGATGGTAAAAAGCTCTAATGACCTTCAAAATGAAATGTTCGGATAGGAAGAGGCTATAATTTGGGTATGGGATGACAAGTAATTTTCACCAAAGTTAATTCGGTATAATAAGATGAAAAGGTTAAGTTCTACTAGTTTATTAGATTATTATAATCTGAGTTACAGATTATAATCGGTTGCATTAATAAGTTGTCTGTTTGTTTGCACTTTCAACCAATAAGGTAGATTATTTTAATCATAAGGTTAAACAAGGCCTATGATTAACCGCATAAAAATGATAGTGTTAGATTTGTTCATAGTACTCATTTCACTAACATACAATAAACAGTATGTATTAGAGATTGTATCGATGTAAAAAAAATAAAAACATACAATAACACGAAGAGCAACAGCGAAACATACGTATTAGAGATTGTGTCGATGTTAAAAATATAAGGCGGGAGGAACAGATTACCTCCGGAACTGCACCGGCACGATGTCGGCCTTGGCCTTAGCGACGCGGAGGAAGGCTGCCTCCGACATCTCGAAGTGCTCCTTGGGGAAGTTGCACCAGCCGCCGTAGTCGTCGGAGAGGCCCTGGTTGGGGGGGCAGAAGTCGGTCGCCGTCACCACCACCGTCGGGCTGCCGCGCAGGCACCACAGGACGTGGTTCACGCACCGGACCTCGTAGCAGCCGCCGCACGCGCTGCCCCTCCCGAACAGCGCGCCGCTCACGCCGGCGGTGTACCTCCCGTACCTGAAGATGTCCAGGTCGCCGTACCCGCAGGCTCCACCACCTTGCAGTTTCAGAGTTCAGACAACCATTTCATCAGGCAAAAAGATAATTTTGCTTATCAGCTTCAGGGTTAGGGAACATGATGTGAAGATTGATAGATGGTTCGTTGTCCCTGAATCCAGGACAGGATGCCATGTGAGGAAATGCAGCATGATTGGTTGCTGCCATGAATCTTGTTCTCTGCCACAATGTTAGTTACTTTGACACCTGATCAGACAGTTTCGGAGTTCAGACAAAAAAAATTAATTTTGCTCCGTTGTCAAGTGAGATGGAAAGGATCAGGTTCAGCATTAGCCAACAGGATGTGAAGATCGATAGATAGGTTAGTGCCCTTGAATCCAGGATGTCAAGTGAGGAAATGCAGTACATATGGTTGGCTGCCATGAATTTTGTTCTGACAATGTGTTTGTTACCTGAATGTACTCTGCATGATTTTAATGTGTATTACACCGGCAGCAGTAACAGCAAGGAATGATCACATTGTACCAGATTGCCTCTCATCACTATTGTTGTCAATGCATTCAATGTGCCTCAGCTTTTCTACAACCTACCTAAAGGAAAAAAGATGCAAAATTTAAGGACCACTCAGTCCAATATTGTACTTATATTATTTTTTTCGGCTGATTAGCACAGCATTAGTCCACTAATGCACAAGAAAGGTTTATTTGTTGATTATAAAGGATAGCATTATTAGCATTGCCATCGACAACATTCTTTTATAATCCTAAAAGAAACTTTTTTCTACCATTTAACAAATCAAAGTAAAATGGCCCTACCATCAACAGGACAAACATTGGATGTTCAGTTAGAAGAGTCACAATCTATCTGAAGAAAGATAAAGGGAAGAACACATTTTCAGCAGTGAATCTTAAATCTTTCTTCCTAGTTCCTACTGCGATTCCTTGCTAGAACTTTCCTGCCCATTATGCCGGATCTGTACAATACTACACTATCTCCTCCCCATTCATCATCTTTGCAAACTACATTCACAATCTCCATCAAAAGAAAATGCAGAACGACATGTTCTTGATTGTACCGAGTAAGATTCAGAAGCTTAAACACATTACACAATGCACATACCATCGTTAAGCGGGTGGCCCATGGACTCCTTGATGTAAGTCGCCGTGCCCATCCTCCAGTCCTCATAGCCGCCATTGCCAAGCCTTATACAGCCACATAAGCTCACTCCAGAAAGCAGCAGCAGCAAGAACAGTAGCACAGAGCTCATCACACCTGGATATTTCTCTGTGGTGATCAATGCCTCCTTTTGAGGGAAGGGTGGCTGCAATGGATTGGAGGAGGAAGGCCTGAGCTGTAGAGCTTGGTGTTGGTCACTTGGTCTTGTTCTTGTTTCTTGGTCTAAAGTCTGAGGTCTGAAGTCTGAACTCTCAAATGTGCAGCGTTTTGGCCTGTGGTAGGGGACTGGAAGGGAGGGGTCAAAGATGACTTATATGAGAGCACAGGGGAGTAGAAGGGGAGGCTGCTTTTCCTCCTTCCTTTCTGCCCTCGTTTTGTTGGGATTTGCAGTAGTGGCAGCAGCTGCAGACGCGGCGGCCTCTCTTTTAAGGAGGACTTGACTTGCAAGAGTGTCTTTTGCTCTTGTTACCTCGGAAACATGCCATTTTGCAAAGTACTGAGGCCTTGTTTGGAATTGTTTTCGAAATCACATGGGAATTAATTCTTGTAAAAATCATGTAAGATTCTTATGAAATTCTTATGTTCGGAAGGAGCCCTAAAAATATTCGTTTCCACTTGTCAGTTACCACTCCAAAATTCAGAGTTTCTGGGAACTCCAAAATTCAGAATTTTACAGCCAGAGTGCTCGTGCGATTTGCACAGTGGAGACTGGAGAGTTCTGCTTCAGCTATTGTGTTCTCGCTTCTTGCCACTTCACTTTTTTTTTTGAAAGGGGCCAATTTACCTTTTGTGTTCTTGAAAAAGCAAAGAGAAAAAGAAAATCACTGCTCAAGGGTGGTTCCGATTGCAAAAGAGATGAGCTGAGCTGAGTGAGACCGGAGCTAACTTTATTAGGTTTATGTCCTTGACCTTGATTGATTTCTACCTCTAACCTCTTGCCAGTGCCTGCCTGGCTACGGATTGGGGCCGTGAAACAAGGCTCCAGAGAGTTCAGATGCAGCTGCGTAAGCCAGTCACAATGAGAGCAGAGCAGTTTCACCCAGGATCTGGTGCGATCTTGATCTGAGCTTAGCTCGTACTCGTACTGAGCGTCTCATCCATCTGTAGAAAAAATAGTACTGGTACAGTTTACTACTACAAGCAACGTCCGAAAATTAAGAAACAATTGAATAAATCAACCAAACAGCAACCTTTCGGAAATATATCTGTAAAGTGTTGATGAGAATATTTTTGGTTCAACTCACTGAATAGTTTGCCAATTGACAGGCACAGATTTCGTAGTCTGCTTCTGCCACCTCTGCTTATTCTTTAGGACCATTGTTCACATATAACATCCAGACATCCTCCTGTCACATATGGTGTTTGATCTTCAGAGCTTGGAGAACACATGCTCGAACTAACTTGCTTCGACTGAGAAGGGAGAACAAGATAGTTAATATATATCATCCCTCAAAACATCATCGCTGATTATTCTTTGGATCGAAGCTGAGAGCAGGAACTCAGCAAAGATGAATTCTGTCACTGAATATAAATTGTAGTGTGGTACTGTGGTGTGGTAAGTGGGCTTACAGCAGCCTACAAATTCATCCTTCAATGGACAACGGGGACTGAGAACAAAGGAGACATCAAGATCGGGGAACAAACACCTGGGCCCTTTGATGAGGTACAAAATCAGCTTAATGCGAAGATTAAAATAGTAAAGCCAGACCATAGGGAGGAAAATTAGCATAGTTGCCTAGTATTTTATGCTCGGAAAGCCACAACGGAATGGAGTGACAAAATATCGCAACTGCACACTTATGAATATGATACATAGTATACTTAGTTACTCCACGCTGCTAGTAGAATTATAGATAGAGGCTCTCAAAACAGTCACCCACATTAAATCAGGTTCCTACCTAAGACACCTAATAAACTATATATTAGGAGGAAATCAACCCTATGTATATGGGGTTGTTCTAACGAGGTAAAAAATTTTGATCCACGGTTGAAAAAATTAGACCCTAAAACTAGAAGTTGTTACTTTATTAGATATCCAGAAAGTCTAATTGGTATCATTTTTATTGTGTTAATCGTGTTACTAAATTTGTAAATACTAGGCATGTTGTCTTTTTAGAGGACAAAAAATCAATAGGAGTTCACACGAAAGGAAAATAGACATCGAGAAAATCCAGTTTTACGTTCCAACGCCGATGACCTAAGAGAATATTTTTCTACTCTTATTGTGCCTTAGATGGTTACCTTCTCGTAATTCTGAAGTTACCTTCTGTTGAGAATGAGTCAAATAATGAAACTCAAAATCTTCTATGGCACTAATGAACAAATTACTTAAGAGATGCCTCCACAACCTTCTCTAATGACTGTGATCCCTGAAGTACCTCTAAGAAGATCACATCGAGAAAGACGGTCTATCATTCCTAATTATTACAAAGTCTTTTGGGGAGAAGGGAAGGTGGATGATCCCAACTCGTTTTAAGAGGCTATGATGAGTGAATTTTCATCCAAGTGGCTTAAAACCATGGAAAATGAACTAAAGTCTATAAGCTATAATATGCATGTGATTCAGTAGATGTTCATGTAGGGGTCAAACTTATATGTTGTAAATGAGTACACAAAACTAAGCTAGACTATAAAGAGAATGTCAAAAGATTCAAGGTAAGTACCCATAGACAAAGGATTTTCTCATAGAGTAATAGTGGATTATAATAATACTTTCTATCCTATTTCTTAGAAGGACTCATTTAAAATTATCATGATGTTGGTAACTCATTTTGACTTAGAGTTACACTAGATGGACGTTAAGATCACATTCCTTAATGTTGACTTATATCTGGAAGTTTTTATGGCACAACATGAAGGGTTTGTTGTAGATGGCAAGGAACACATGAGATGCAAACTTAAGAAGTCTATTTATAGACTTAAGCAAGCATAATACAATAGCACATTAAATTCGATGAAGTAATTAAGAAATTTGGATTTAAGAAAAATGAGATAAATAATTGCATCTATATTAAGAGTAAGGTGGAAAATTCATAATTCTAGTGCTTCATATGGATGCCATCATATTAATAAGCAATGATAAGCATTTGCTATATTAGACAAATGTATTCATATCCACTAAGGTTGATATGAATGATCTCGGTAAAACCTCTTACGTTTTAGACATAGAAATTCACTGTGATAGGTCTAAGAGAGCACTATGATTATCTCAAAAATCATACTTTGTCAAAGTACTAGAAATATATAATATGAGTATGTGCTCTGTTACACTAGATCCAATAGTTAAGGATGATAAGTATGGATTGTTTCAAAGTCCAAGGGAGTGGAAGATTGTAAATTCGATGCATTGTGGAGAATAAAACATGACACCTTGTACCAGCCGAACAATGAAGGAATATAATAGACTGTAAATGGGTTTATAAGATTAAGAGAAAACCCGATGGATCTCTTGATAGGTATAAGGCACATTTAGTTGCCAATGAATTCAAACAAAGATATGAAATAGACTATGAGGACACCTTTAGTCCTATAATTAAAGATGCAACCATACGAATTGTTTTGTCTATTGCAGTGAGTAGGGGATGGTACCTACGATAGTTAGATGTGAAAAACATGTTCCTTCATGGTGTTCTTGAGGAGGAGGTCTACATGGGGTAACCGCCAGGTTATGAGGATCATCAGAGTCTGCATCACTTATGTAGGTTAGATAAAGCTTTATATGGTTTTAAACAGACTCTTTGAGCTTCGTTTGCTAGATTATGCCAGAAACTATAGGAACTTGGCTTTATTGCTTCAAAGACAAATACCTCACTTTTATTTTATAGCAAAGGTTTAGTTACAATATTTTTGCTTGTATATGTTGATGATATTGTTGTGGCTAGCTCCTCACAGGATGCAATTACTATTTTGCTTAAAGATCTTGCAACTGATCTTGCGTTAAAGGATCTCGGTGACCTACATTATTTCTTAGGAATTGAGGTATCAAAAATGAATGATGGTATATTGTTGTCACAAAACAAACACTTCGAATTTGCTAAAAAAGGTTAACATGGCACACTGTAAGCTAGCAATCACACCGTTATGCACATCAAAGAAGCTTTCTCTGCAGAATGGTGAAGCTCTTAGACCCGAGGATTGAACTAAATATAGGAGTGTGGTTGGAGCACTTCAGTATTTAAGACCTAATATATTTTTTTGTGTGAACAAGGTGTGTCAGTTCTTTCACTCACCAACCAATATTCATTGGATTGCTGTGAAATAAATTATCAGATATCTTAAATGTACTATTGGTATTGGGTTAACGATTAAGAAAAATTTTTCTACGCTTGTTAGTGCATTCTCTGATACTAATTGGGCAGGAAGTGTTGATGATCGACCAGTGGGTTTATGGTTTTCTTAGGCTGTAATTTGGTCTCTTGAAGTACGCACAAACAAGGAACAATATCTAGATCTAGCACCGAGGCAGAATACAAGTCACTAGCAAATGCAACAGCTGAAGTGATTTGGATACAAACTTTTTTATAGGAGTTAAAAGTTTCAAGCCTGCCGATAGCACAACTTTGGTGTGATAATATAAGAGCAAATTTATCAGTGAATCACCAAGCAGTCCACTCAAGGGGATACCCGAGGTGGTGATTAGATGTATGTAAGGGAAGCGCAGCGCCTTCAAACCTGATGGTCGACTCTAGAACACAAGAGCTAATGTTTATACTAGTTCAGGTCTCTCGGAGGATAATAACTCTATGTCTAGTGTTTTGGTGTTTAATATGATGGTGGAACTTACAAGACGGCGTGATTAAGCTATGGAGGCTTAAGGGCCTTGAAAGTAAGAAAAATATGATGAAGCTAGATGCCTCTAGGGGGTGTCTCGCCTCTTTTATATATTCAGGAGGTGAGCCCAACAACCCAGGACTCTATCCCGAGTCGATCTAGGATTGCCTACCAAACTCGGATGCTAAATCTCTAATTACAAGAATTCTGGTACAAATAAATCTCTTGATGCCATATCCGGAGTTCGGCTACTCGATAAGGACTTAACCTTCCTTATTGGTGCTGAATCTCTCTCCATGGGCCGTACTAGATGATCAATGCTGGTCTTGGCCTGCCCTTAGTCTGGACTAATAAGCCCAATCATGGAGTACCTAAGGGTCATATCCCCGACAGCAGTCCCTGAGCTCTTCTTAGCTTGGTTGAAGAAAACTTCGATAAAACAAGCTGGGAGGAGCTCTTCTTCAATCTGAAGCTTCGACACTTTTTGCTAAACTTTGATGATCTTGAAAAAAGTTTTGATCTCCTTCTTTCGTGTGAGGTGCACCGTGTAGGTGCACCCACACGGTGTAGCCCCCGAGCCTCGAGTTAAATGGTTGATGAACTTTGTTTGATGAGCTTGAGTTAAATGGTTGATGAGCTCGAGGGTCCAAGTATATCCCGCAAGAAAATAATCCTTTGAAACTCCTTGTCTCTGAATCTTTGTTTGATGAACTTGTCTTTTGTTGGCTTCGGGGCCTTGCTGGGGAAAGACCACGGTTGAAGTTTGAAAGTGATGATGATCTCGAAAAAGGTTGATCTTGAATCTTCGGGTATGTTGATGTTCAACCGCTTGGGCCCTCGGTCACCTAGGTGCTCGAGAAGGCAGGGTTTATTAGGCTTGCGGGTCCCCGAGTACGCCAGCCCCCGGGTATACACACCTCTGGTTAGGTGAGCCCCCGAGCATGACGGTCCTTGAGCGTGTGTGAGCCCCCGAGCGTGAGGATCCTTGAGCACATGCAAGCTCCTAGGTACGGGGCCCATCGGTGCGGATGACCTCAACCGTCACGGACTCCGCTTGGCGTGCCCAAAAGGATGCTTCATAATTTCTCCTTCCATCTGTAGTTAATGCGTGGTAGGTGAAAGGACTGAAGATGCCCTATCTTTGATGAGGCCATGTGTGGTATGTAGAGCACTGGCGTAGATAAGGAGGTGAGAGACGTTCCGCCTTCTTTGCCATAAAGCACACGGTGACCGAGGCGGTGCCCACTGTAGCGATGGGAGCTGGTACTTGGAGGAACACTTTTATTTAAGCCAACGTCCCTCCCATTCTGTCCTCGCAACAAAGTGTTTCCTTATCTTTGTTTCTTCTGGTTTGCTTTCTGCCAAAGTCTCTTCTTCTTAACTTTCGTAAGGGAGAGATTGTTGATGTCACTTGCTGCTCCATGAATCTATAGTGTGCTAATTCAGCCATGAACCTGGCTGTCCTAGTTGTGGGAGGTTCAAGTTTTTAGGTTCGTTTAGTATGTTTATGGTTGTGCGAATCTGTTCCGCCTTCACTGTGTGGTATGTGACTCTCGGCTCGACGTGTTTGCAGGATGCCATACCCTTCCTGAGGCCTTTCCTTGACACAGTTCTTTTTGCTAACATGCTATCACCTGGTGCTTTCATACTGCCTGTCTCGATGTCTAGATGCTAAGGTAGAGGCTCAATCCTATGGGAAGGACTGGAGACGTCCGCCAGCATAGGTGCCTCGGAGGTGGTTTCTGACCCTGCCATCGAGGTCAAGCCGCTTTTGCTCTCCCTTTGTGCTGGTCTCTCAAGGTCGGTGACTATCTCCTCCGGTCGAGATAGGGTTATGCGGAGTCGCTGCTGCCATAGTGGTAGCCCCCGAGATCCCTAGTGCTTATGGCGGTCGTGATAGGTTGATGCTGCACCGTGTGGAGTTGCTGTGAGGACCTCGGTGCTCTCAGCCGCCGTGTTTGCTTTGCAGAATGCTATCTTTGGTCGTCTGTGCGCCTTTTTCTTCTTGTTGATCGAAGGAGGCTGCGTCTCCTTCTTTGAAGTAGTGTAGTTGTCGTAGGAGTGTTGTGTCCCCTTTTTTAAAGTAGTCCAACCCGTGTAAAAGATTAGTCTTTAAAAAATAAAGATGCTTTTAAGTTTGCCTTACACAACTTGTGCCATACGTCGTGTGATCTTTATCACCCACACGGTGTGTCTTGGCGAATTCGATGAAGATACAAGACTGCGGGTGTACGGCTAAGTAGCCAACCCTCTCCCGGGTCTGGTTGCATGCACGATGACCATGTGGCACCCAACTCGAAGGGGGATATAGTCTGCATGGGTTGGTGAGTTCTTTGTAGATGTGCAGTTGCGGGTGTATGACTAAAGAGTCGACCCTCTCTCGGGTCCAGTTGCATGCACGGCGGCCGTCTAGCGCCCAACACAGAGGAGGATGTAAACGGCATAGGTTGGCGAGAAAAAATGCTCAACTGTGGGTGTATAGCCCTAAGACTGACCCCTTCCTGGCCCAGTTGCATGTCTAGGGGGAAGTAGTCGGCGAGGTCGGCGAGAATAATACTCGACTGCGGGTGTACAGCCCTAAGGCTGATCCATTCCTGGCCTAGTTGCATGTCTGGGGGAAAGTAGTCGGTGAGGTCTATGGAGAAGCAACGCCATGGAGTCAACAAGTGCCTAGACATATTTTATCAACAGAAAGTTATTTTATAAAGGATTATTAAGCGTAAAATCAACGAAGGTGCTCGATGTTCCAAGATTTTGATACTGCTTGCCCGTCTTCTCGTATCAGTCTGTATGACCCTGGTCTTGTTACTTCAGCAATGATAAAGGGCCCTTCCCAGGGGGTAGAGAGTTTGTGCATCCTGATGGTTGATTATACCCGGCGAAGTACCAAGTCACCGACCTTGAAGCTTCCGCTTTACACATTGCGGTCATGATACTACCAAAGGGTCTGCTGATACCGATCTGCTCGTATTGTGACTGCTATCCAGGCTTCCTCGATAGAGTCGACGTCCTTGGCCCTGGTCTGTTTCGTTGTTCCCTCATCGTAGTACTTGACTCGAGGGATTTATGCAGCATGTCACTCAGGATGATCGCTTCAGAACCGTAGATGAGGAAAAAAGGTGTTTGCCCCATGCCTCTATTTGGTTGCGTGCGGAGCCTCCAAAGCACTGCGGGGAGTTTCTGGAGCCATTTCCCCACGTACTTTTGTAGGGGGTCAAAGATTCGAGCTTTTAGGCCTTGAAGGATCATTTCGTTTGCACGTTCACATTATCCGTTGGCTCTTGGATGTGCGACTGACACATATTTGACCTCGATCGGTCTTTCTTCACAGCAGTCCCAAAAATCGTTTGCGGTGAACTGGGTCCCGAGGTCGGTTATTATTTGATTTGGGACACCAAACTGGTAGGTGATCCCTTCGATGAACTGCGCTGCTTTTTTGGCTATATAGTTCTTCAGTGGCATTACTTCTATCCACTTGGTAAACTTGTCGATGGCCACCAGTAGCCAGTTAATCCCCTAGGGAGCCTTCTAGAAGGGGCCAACCATGTCGAGCCCCCAGCAAGCGAAGGGCTAAGTTGGCGAGATCGTTTGGAGAGCTTGAGTTGGCAGGTGGTTTTGCTTAGCGAAGAATTGGCAACCGGTGCATTTTTTGACTAGTTTTTTGACGTCGTTATTGGCTGTTAGCCAGTAAAAGCCTGTTCGGAATGCTTTTTCGACCAATGTTCTGGCTCCGGCGTGATTGCCGCATGCTCTGGCATGAACTTCATTAAGGATTTGTAGGCCTTTGCTTGGCAATACGCACTTCTGAAGTACTCTTGTTGAGGCTGCGCGCTTTTATAGCTTATCCCTGATGACCACGTCATCGACATATGCCTCGACGTTGCGGTCTATCTGATCCTAGAGACATCACTGGATGGCTCGCTGATATGTTGCCCTCGTGTTTTTGAGGCCGAATGGCATGGTGGTATAACAGTATGCTTCGAATGGTATGATGAAGGATGTTTTCTCCTGGTCTTCTTTCTTAAGGCTGATCTGGTGATAACCGGAGTAGCAGTAAAGGAAGCATATGAGAGAGCACCCTGTCATTGAGTCGATGACTTGGTCTATCCGAGGTAGTCCGAAAGGGTCATTCAGATAGTGTTTGTTTAGATCGGTGTAGTCGACGCACATCCGCCATTGTCCTGTCTTTTTCCTTATCAGGACTGGGTTGGTGAGCCACTCTGGGTGATAAACTTCATGGATAAATCCTGCTGCTAGGAGGCGAGCGATCTCGACCTTGATTATTTCTTTCTTGTCTTATGCGAACCTTCGCAGCTTCTGTTTTATCGGTTAGGCGATTGGGTATACGTATAGTTCATGCTCGATCAGCTCCTGAGGTACCCCGGGCATGTCGGAGGGCTTCCATGCAAAGATATCTATATTAGAGCACATGGAGTTGATGAACGTGATTTCCTATTTAGGGTCAAGCCCTGCCCCAATGGTTACAGTCTTTGATGGGTCGGCTTCGGAGAGGACGATCTTTTTGGTGCTCGAGGGTGCGGTGGAGATCCTCGAGGGAGTTGGTGCCTTGGTTGGAACTTCCGAGGCTTCTAGAGGATGTGCTCGGACTTGCCTGAGGATTTCCTTCATTTGAGCCGATAGGTCAACAGCTTCGACCAGAGCAAAACTATCTTTTTCGCATGCATGAGAAGTGCCAATGTTTCCCCGTACAGTGATAACTCCATCAAGACCCGACATCTTAAGCACCAGGTACAGATAGTGTCTAATGGCCATGAATTTGGCTATGGATGGCCTTTCGAGGACGGCGTGAAATGGGATATCGTACTCCATGACCCAAAAGGTTATGTGCTCGGTTCGATAATTATTCTGAGAGCCGAACATGACTGGCAAAGTTATCAAGCCGAGTGGTGCCGAGCTTTGCCCGGGTATAATACCATAGAACGAGAAGTTGTCCTCTTTTTGGAGGCTGTCGACTGAAATGCCAAGATCGATGAGGGACTGGCAGAAAAGGATGTTCAATCCACTTCCTCCGCCGATCAGAACTTGCCTCATGTGTACCTTAAATATCACTGGGTCGATAACCAGCAGCCAACGCCCAGTTTTTGGGACATTAGTCCATTGGTCGTCTCAGGAGAAGGTGATCGGGACTTCCGACCACCACAACTGTTGGATCTCCTCGAACCCAATGGCATTGATACATTGGTCCAGGATATTTTGTTGCCATTTAGTTTCAGCTGATGTGGGCTCCCAAAGATGATGTTCACCGTCTTATGAGGTTCTTGAAAATCGCTGTTGTCTTGGGTCCAATTATGCTTTCTAAGGGCGTCATCGTCGTCCTGGCACCGCTTGCCTTGGCGGGGATTACCGTGGGATTCC
Organism: Zizania latifolia; assembly: GCA_000418225.1. Classification (NCBI taxonomy): domain Eukaryota; kingdom Viridiplantae; phylum Streptophyta; class Magnoliopsida; order Poales; family Poaceae; genus Zizania; species Zizania latifolia. Next base: position 1,489,665 of record KE372367.1, read on the forward strand.
TTGACGAGTGCATCTTGTAGGGAATAATATTTACGCATGGTATGCTTGTCCTTTGGATGAAACGGGCAGGGTTTGTCAAGTTCTTCCAGCATGGCTTCATCTTCCTAGCGTATGAACTGTAGGCTACCACCATAGTTCTCTCCATCTTCCTTTTCTGTTCCTACTTGCCGTGAGAGGATCTTGGCCAGTCATCTTCTCGTTGAGAGGATCGAGGATAATTATCTCTATTCCGATGGGATCGGCTCTCGTGGCATGATCGTTCTATCTTTTCTCTTTGAGCATCTTCGTAGTTGGCATAGCTTTCTGCAATAGAGATCATTCGGGCTATGGTATTTGGCTTCTTCCTTATGAGGGCCCCGTGCACCTTAGAAGTGTGGTGTACGACGTCCACAATGGTGGTCCTCTTTTTAGAGAACCTCCGAATGAAGTCTTGAAGCGACTCGTCTTCTTTTTGTCATAGCTACTGGAGGTCGTATTGGGTCCCGGGCTTCTGTCGGGTCTCCTGGTAGTTGTCGATGAAGACCGAACAGAGTTACGCCCAAGAGTTGATGGAGTTCTTGGGTAGGCTAGAGAGCCAATTATTGACGGATGAAGAGAGCATGACCGGGAGGTAGTTAGTCATTACCATCTCGTCGCCATCGGCTGCATGGATGGCCGTGTAATAGAGCCATAGCCACTATGAGGGATCTGTGTTACCATCATACGGTTTGATCCCCATGGGACGGAATGACTTTGGTCACCTGACTCGCAATAGATGGCCTGTGAACGCGGGAAATCCCCCATGATCATCTCGGCTTTTGCTCCTTCTGTGGTTGCGAGGGATTTGGCCTTTAATTTCGTAAGAGTCAGTGCTACCACTAATGCTATTGCCTCTATCTTTAGGGTCATCGCGATTATCCGCTGGCCTGCGGATTTTGGAACGCAGTATGTTTCGTCCTTCTAGGGGTAGAGGTGGTATTGAACTATCACCGTGTGGACCATTGACGGGTGGATTCTGGTCCCGAGAGGGCTGATACCGGTTCGAATTGTCGCCTTCCTTATCTTTCGGAGAAGGAGGCGGCGGTTGGACTAGAACTGGGGCTGGGGCGTTGATTTGTGTTGCTGCTGCCTGGGCAAGGGCCTTCACTCGTCACAGTTACGGAGTCTCGGGAAGAGAACCGAGAGCTCTCTTGATCGCCACCAAATTTGCGGCTAGAGTCTTGAAGACCTTCTCCCCGTCAAACTCCAAAGTGAATTCATCCTCGAGGTTACGACGGACCCTGTTGTTTTGCTCGACTTCGTTGCCTTCGGTGCGTCGGCGTCGCTCGCTGCTGGTTGTGGACAGCGCGCCCTCGGCCATCATGATAAGATTAGCCAGGAACCAAGGGCTGCTGGGTTGTTGACCGGCTTCAAGCCCATGGACTGGCTTGACTTCTGCCCACTGGCGCCAGACAGTTCGACCCTTCTTGCTGGAGAAGATAATATAGTGTTTGGATCTGATCGAGTCTCGAACATGGCCCGATCGACGGCTCTGCCTAAGGGTCAAGGAGGGAGGTGCACTTCCCAAGTCGACTGACCCGCGAGCGACAATGATCGAGGGGCTCAAGAGGACAAGCTACCCCGTTAAGTCTCCGATGAACGCCAAACTCATGAACATAATCATGGAGCCAGTCGGCACTAGGAAATCCGAAGAAGTTGCCATCAGGTCCTAGTGAAAGCGATGCGACCTTTACCTGGCACGTCAACTATCGGTGAATCACTGAGCAGTCCACTCAAGGGGGTACCCGAGGTGGTGATTAGATGTGTGTAAGGGAAGCACAACGCCTTCAAACCTGATGGTCGACTCTAGAACACAAGAGCTAATGTTTATACTGGTTCGAGTCTCCCAGAGGATAATAACCCTACGTCTAGTATTTTGATGTTTAATATAATGGTGAAACTTACAAGACGGTGTGATTAAGCTATGGAGGCTTAAGGGCGTCGAAAGTAAGAAAAATATGATGAAGTTAGATGCCTCTAGGGGGCGCCTCGCCTCTTTTATATACTCAGGAGGTGAGCCCAACAACCAGGACTCTATCCTGAGTCCATCTAGGATTGCCTACCAAACTTGGGTGCTAAATCTCTAATTACAAGGATTCTGGTATAAATAAATCTCTTAATGTCATATCTGGAGTCCGGCTACCCGATAAGGACTTAACCTTCCTTATTGAGGAGCCATGGTGTATACCATGGGGATGATGAGTGATTGTCAATGGGAAAAGAAGACGTGATGAAGGAATGGAGATAAAGAAGCCTCGACCGTGATGGAGTTCATACGCGACTCAGGTACACGGACGGACGTCGGTCGGACAGAGGGGTCGCGAAGGCGTACCGGTCCAATCCGGGTGCGTG
>KE372367.1:1505941-1519190 GCA_000418225.1 Zizania latifolia
GCACGGCGGCGCACGGCGATGGCACGGCACAGCAGCGAGCTTCTCCGGCCATCTTCTCCATCAAGATTGCAGTATACCTCTTGTGCACACCACTTGTTTTATGAAATGTCTCTAAGAAATCTGCACTGCAAGTTAGGTGTTTGATAGAATGTATGCAAGCACTTGATTTTTGGATTACACTGCGAATATTTTTCTGTGTGTTCAAGTGTATGTCGAATGTTTGTTGATTTACTTGAGAGGGTCTGCAATATATGTTGATTGTTGACTTGGCCAAATTATAAGTATAAGATATTTTGCATGAGAGTGTTTTGCCTTTTATGAGAACGTCTGTTTCTCTCATGAACGCATCCTGATCGATACTAGTATTTCTCCTGTAGTTATTGTGTTCAAGTGTTTATCCGTGGAGGTTGTGTTTCGACTTGCCTGGTGTGACTATTGTGGCATAGTCTTGTGCATAATCTTATTGAGTCACTTGCAAGTCGGACATTTTGGTTTAATGAAGTTTTTCCTGAAGTTTTAGTATCGACTTATCAGGTGTAACTTTTACTTGTCCAGTCTTGGACTGAATCTGATCGAGTCGCTTGCAAGTCCGATACTCAAGTTTCAGGAGTTTGATTTTTCCGCTGTATTTTTGTTTGCGCCCATTCAGCCCCCCTCTGGTCGCTAGTTTCGGTCCAACACTTATCGGTGCTGAACCTCTCTCCATGGGCCATACCGGACGGTCAGTGCTGGTCTTGGCCTGCCCTTGGTCTGAATTGATAAACCCAATCACGGGGTACCGGAAGTCATATCCCTAACAAAATTACTTGTATGTGAATCCGGTATTCCATGGTCGAACAAAGCACGTTGATGTTGATTATTATTTTGTTCTTGAGAGAGTTGCTCAAAAGCTATTGGAGGTACGATTCATATCAACAAATGATCAAGTATTCGATGGATTTACAAAAGCATTATGTGCTCGAAAGTTAGATATGTTTAGATACAATCTCAACTTATGTAAAGTTATGATTGAGGGAATGTTAGAGATAAAGATAGATACCTTTCCTTTAGATAGAGTTCTATAGATAGATATCAATCCGGTAAGGATAGAGATATTCTAATGTAAATGATCTCAATCTCCTCACGAACATTAACTTCCATGTAATCTTTGCTACGGTTTAATTGCTGCATAAACAAAGGTACGCGGCCTCGTAATGAGGTGAGATAGCTTCTCAAAGACTTTCTACTCTCTCTTAGAGCAACTCTAAGAGAGCTCCTATAATTTTAGTCCCCATATTAGAAAACCATCCTAATTCTAACACTTTATAAAAATCAATCACCCCATAACAGTATCGATATAATCTCAATTCCTAAAGGGGATTAGAAAGTGAGTTCTTACTTTTGAGACAAAGAAGAAGAAATTTAGGGGATCATTTAAGAATACTGTTGTAGCGTGATTTTTTTCTCAAAATACCTAATTTTAATTTTAGAAAACTGCATACAGGTACTGTTAGAGATGCTTAGCCATAGCATCACAACATCCAACTTGCTTTGGTGTTTGGCACAGAGGAAAAATGGCCTCCAGCAGAAACGACATCACAAACGCCAAAAATAACTAGCCACCATCTTACAGCTCGCGTGTGCCATATGTAGTGGCTGCACTGTGGATATCCATCATTCAATAGACTGTCCATTCACTCCTTCCGCCATGACCCATAAGTCCTCCGACGTCCACTCTGGCGAGCACCCACTCCGGCAAGGTGAGTATTGATTTGGAAGGAGAAATGGAGAGAGTGGGAGAGGGAGAGGTCAGTGCAGGAAGAGTGGTGGAGAGATGGCCGGGCACCAGGAGAGAGCAGTCTGATGCCGAAAAGTAGCCCGATGCCGAAGAGGCGACCATGCACTAGATCTGGGCGCCATGGGAGAGCAGCCCAGGTGGGGTGCTAGATCTGGGCGGCTCATGTGGTGGATGTAGGCTCGGGTGCGTACGGCACAGGAGACAATGCGTTGAGCAGACAACCTGCGTCGGCGTCCATCTACATCCCCCTTTCTCCCTCTCTCTCCTATACTTCGGTAAGCAAAGAAAGTGGGCATAGAGCTTGGCAAACAAATGACTTTGCATGGACTTGTGCTTCGGCAAGCAAACAAGGCATAGAGCTTGGGCAAAAAGGCAAAAAGAGAAAGCAAACAATGTGGAGAGCAAAACATGGATTGTCTGTTATAGAAAATTATTAAAATATAGAAAAGTAAAATATAGAGGGTAATATATGGATAATCTGTTGGAGTAAAAAAATTATGGATAAATTTTTTTTATGTATAGTCATTCATATGAAGATACGAAGGGTTAAATTTAGATTGTTTGGATATGCTCTTGGCAATTTCTTTCCAAGTTGGCCATGCTTGTAAAAAAATTTTGTACGATCGATTCTGATTTGAGAATTTTTTATGGATTCTGATTTGAGAATTTTTTGTGGCTTCCTCTACTTGTCACAAGTAACAGCACTGGGCATAACAGATCGAATGAATCGGAGAAGAACACACCATTTACATTTCTTCTGTGAAAAATTTGAGAAGATTCAGGAGATGATCCGCTGGACCTCTGGTCTGTAACCAACTATTGGTGATCACAAGCGAAACCCGAACCGCAGGAAGAAGAAGCAGAGCTTGGCGAGGACGACGACCGACTCGATCACCCACAGCAGGTAGAAGACGACGTTCTCGTAGAGCATCCGGAGGACGTCGATGCGGTGGAGGCCAATCCGGTGGCGCCGCCGTTGTAGCAGAACCGCACTGGAGAACGCACGGACACGCCGCGACCACCGGGGCGACCCGCTCCCGGCCGCCGCCGTCGCCGTCGCCACCTTCCTCCGTATCCAGTCCCGCTTCCTCCCGCCGGACATCGCCGGAAATCGATCAAAAAATCTGCCGATGCTTCTTAGCTGCTCTTCCTCCTCCTCCTCCTGGCTACTGTGTTGATCCCATGGCGTACTCTGCCTCGAGCTTTTTATGCTGGATTACCACGCGGTTTTGTGCTCGCGTCTTGGTTAAAAGAAACACCTTTTGGAGGCGAAGCAGGTGAGACTTTTTACTCGCTTACCGGCGAATACCTCGAGTGATTAGTACTAATCTTCCAATGGCGCTGGTCAAGGGATAAAAAGTCGCATGGACTCGCTTGCCCGGCAGCTTCCTGGGAGGATCATGGAGTGGTTCACAGAGATGGTGACGGACACAATGGCCTCCGTGGTTCCGTGCCCTGTGGTCTGACGTCGCCACTCGCCAGCGAGCTGCCTGCTGCTGGGGACCGGAAGCCAGTTTGACTTGCTAATCTCTGAACCGTACATGGTGAAGAAAGTCGTGTCGACTCTCGACGGCCACAAGCTCGATCCCGGCTCCGGCGGCGGCGGCGGCGAGCGTGCGCGTGCCGTGGCGTGGGGCGCGGTGACCGCGCTCTGGGCGCGGCTCGGTCTGGCTGGTGGACGACGCGCTGGAGCTCGCGGAGCGCATGGGAGGTCGGGCCGGAGCACAACCGGGTCATAGTTTGGGCTCCAAATCTTTCAGGCCCATAATAATTCGTGTCGCCGCCATTGGTTACGATCCATTTAGGCCCATCCGAATTTGGGTCGCCATCTTTGATAGCGACCCATTTATGCCCATTGGATCCATTTACGCCCATTAAAGTTTAGATGGCAGCCAATGGTTACGACCCATTTAGGCCCATCAGAATTAGGATCGCGACCAATGGTTGAGATCCATGACGTCACCGAAGTTGGGCTGAATCTCGAGGAACATGTTGATCCATCCGTCCCGAGAGCGTTTGCCTTCTTCCTGCTCGCGGCGACATTTCTCTCTTCTCGTCGCTGCCCACGCGCCTCCTGTCCCGCCGACGAATCACAGCGCCACCGGCCACCGCCGCACTGCACCGCAGGTGAAGATTTCTTCCCTTCGCCCCGCTAGTTTGGTTCCGGTTCTTGGTCTCGGTCCCAAATTCAGATCACCCGTAGTGTGCACGAGAATCGAACTGCCAATAACTGGAGCAGCCGAACCATGGCTGCTGTCGCCTGATCGAGGAGGGATGCTGCCGAACGTGGCCACCATGGCCGGATCGAGGAGCTTGGCGGCGACGCAAGGCTCAGCTAGAGAGAGGGGAGGCCGCTCGACGGGCAAGGCCGCTGGTGCCATTAGAGGAGGGGGTGCTGTCCAAGATCCGGTCGGTGAGCGAGGCACAGGTTTTCTTGTGGGAATCTCGGACTCGGTGGGAGGAGAGCGCGTGTAGGGCGGCGGAGGCGACTGACTTGAAGAGGGATGCGGCGGCAGAGGAGGTGGGGTCGGCGCCCTGGTCCACGAGCGTCAACGGGGATCTTTGCTTTTGTCACATACAGATTAAACAGTGTTGCTTCCTTGGTGGTCTTGATCGATTCTATTCTTGATGCATTGACAGATTAAACAATGTTTTTGCTGATCTAAGAGGTATGAATGCATTTTTAGATGTTATGGTTGAGGTCTCCTTGGTGGTATATCATTGGGCTAGAGACTGTTCTAGGATTTTGGTCTTTATCAGTGTTCAGACTCGGTAGAGGCTTCCCTAGTCTGTGGAAGTTCTCACTATGCTGGAGCACATGCTGCAGCTCAAATAGAAGGATCATTTGGAGATGCAACGAATGGCAAATGGAATATTCTTTTCTTGCAGTTTGGATTTTGCTATTAGGCACTCCCCGGAGGCAGGCGCTGTTGTGCTATTGCTGATACCTAATGTAAGGAAATATGCTGCACTACTGCCTATTGTCCGAAATGACTTTTCATTCACAATATTTTATGCCACCACTCCAGTAGCCTATTGCAAACATTAGATAAGTTTCTATTTTGAGTTTGGTTCTGGGCTCCGATGTCATGGGCCCCATATAGACGTGAACAGTACCCACACGGTACTGTAGCAGCCGGCTAGGGCAAAGTTTTTTACCATGTCTATCTATCAAGCGACGAGAGGGAAATAGCCTCGAGTCGTGCGGCGAGAGGGGAATAGCCTCAAGCCGTGATTACCCATAACATCTTGGTATCAGATTCCGGTGATTCTATGGCAATGACGTCCACCATGTCTTCCAGCGACATGCTATAGACAGCTCTAGAAGCCCTTACCCAGGCGTTAGGTTACCCAAAATAATCATAGATTTATTTTTAGTTCATAGTTATGTAGTAAGCTGAGATGTAAAAGGTTTGAGTCACAAATCTATTAGGCATTATGATAGGGTTAAGATCTCATTGCAGCTTGAGGACAAGCGGCTCAAAAGGAGGGGTGTAATGTCATGGGTCCGATATAGGCATGAACAGTACCCACGCGGTACTACAGCAGTAGGTTAGAGTTAGGGTTAGCTAAGTCAGGTTTTCTGTTAGAAATTAAGAAGAGTCATGTAATAGATTAAAGTAGAAGTCCTTATCGTATTGTATTAGGAGTCATTAGATTTCAGATTATGAGTTATATCTCTAAGAGGTGTATATATATCAAGGGTTGACGTTTTAGTTAAACGAAGTAAAAAAGTAAAAAAAGTTGTCTATTCTTCTGCCTTCTACTCAAGCCAGCCAGGACAAAGTTTCCTGCCGTGTCTATCTATCAAGCGACGAGAGGGGAACAACCTCTAGTCGTGCGGCGAGAGTGAAACAGCCTCAAGCTGTGGCTACCCATAACATCTGAGTTCCAAACTGTTGATCATCATGTGTTAGTGGTTCAATAATTGTGTGTTACACTGAAGGCTGTATTTCTCTTGCTGTTGATCTGCACATCTAGGTACCATAATTTGGTTCAAGGTGTTGGTCTGCTTTGGTGCTACGCCAGAAACATGTTACTTGCAATTGTTTAGATAGATAGAGGGAATGCAAATCCACATTAGTTCTCCAAAAGCATTAGCTAGTTGCCATTGTTTTATTTGATGGCATTTGGTTAATGATATGGCAATCTGGCATTATGTTATTTTCCCCTTGTTTGAGAATACCCTAAAAATACATCTTCTCCCCAGCACATGCACATCAATACATCATGTTCAGATGATAGATGGAATGTGGCTACTGGTCATATCTTTGTTATGTTACAATATTAGAATCATCATGAGAACAAAGCTGCATTCAAGCGTATTTTGTCCACATGGTTTTATTAGAATTCTATTGAGATAATGGATGGCCATTATGTAATTGGTTTCTTAGCATGGTACTTTCCGTTTGTTTCCAAAAGGATTCAATTCAGCCAACCTGAACATTGATGCAGTACTGATTTTTTTGTTTATTCAGTTACCACGGCAGCAATGAACAGTAATCTTGGAGGACTGGCAGGCAGACCTGCTAATTTGCAAGCTAATCCTTTTGAAAGTGCTTTATATGGAGCTGGACCAGGACTAATCCGAAGTGGGTTAGGAGCATATAGCGAGAAATTTTTAGGTTCAAGCTCTGAGTTTATGCAAACCAATGTAAGCCGTCAATAAAATTTCATTTATGGAAATGTATGCCATCTATATTTTGTGTATTCTGTGTTATCACCAGACAATTGAATCTTAACTTTGCTTCATCATATGGACAGATCACTCAGTATTTGTCCAATCCTCAGTATTACTTTCAAGTCAACAGTCAGTATGTGAGGAACAAGTTGAAGGTGATCTTATTTCCTTTCCTGCACCGGGTAAGGTTTAACCTCTACCTTTAACCCTTTTGAGTATAATGCTGATTGTGAAATCTCATGCAAGCCATTTACCAATTCCCTTCCTTCAGGGGCACTGGACAAGGATAACTGAACCAGTGGGAGGAAGGCTCTCATACAAGCCTCCAATTCAAGATATCAATGCCCCAGATCTGTACATTCCTCTGATGGCTTTTGGCACATATGTTGCAGTTGCTGGATATGCCTTGGGTATTCTTGGGAGGTAACAACATGTTTAGTCTCATAACAACTTTGTAGGGCTGACATGCTGTATCTTAAGTAGGTAAGATGCAACACTGAGTAGTGGGTGAGTGGACAAATATGCATGCCTGATAAGTGCGAGAATTTTTCATCAGGAACAGTAGTTATGTTGAGAATTCAAGAAGAGAAGGATATGGTGCAGTCTTGAGGCACATTTCTAGTTGAATCAAGTGTCCAAGCGCTAATAATATTCATTTATTATCTGTACAGGATATTCTTGATTCAATGATGCATGTCTGAAACACATTTTTCCTGAATGCAGGTTTACCCCAGAGGCACTCACTCTTCAGTTCTCAAAAGGATTACTTGGCTGGTTTCTGCAAGTAATCCTGATCAGAGTTTTACTTTACATGCTGGGAAGTGGTGAAGCACCATTGCTGGACATTGTGGCCTATGCTGGTTATGGATTTGCTGGTACATCACTTGCAATGCTTGCTCGCATCTTCTGGAGCATGTCATACTATTTTATAGTGCCGTGGTTCTCTATCTGCACCGGAGTGTTTCTGGTTAAGACAATGAAGAGGGTTCTTCTAGGCGCGCTGAGGAGTTATGAGAGACATCCCAGCCGGAATCACTACTTTCTTCTTTTCCTTGCGGTCGTGCAATTCCCTATGCTCTTCTGGCTAGGCAACATCAGTGGCTGATGTTTTAGTCTTATTTTAGAACTGCAGAATTCAGTTTATTCATGGTATTAGCAGAATAGGTTTAGATTTCCTTGTCTGTTGTTCATGTTCTTGTGGAAGTGACAAATTTGCTGGACAAGAAATTCGATAGCAAATGCAATCGATGTCTGTCTGTAGTTCACCCGTCTGTCTGGCATTAACTGAATACCAATGAATACATGTATGTTCTTTGCAAATTCAATGTCACCTTTCTTAATGTGCATCTACATTGGTTTGCCTGTTGTATCATCTGCATTTTTTTAATCTACTGGATTGTTGTGATTTCATATGGATTGGCTCAGTTGCTGTTTTTTTTTGTTATATTGTCCTGTTGGCTGAACCCACAAGATTGGATGTGATGCTTTCAGAGAATTCGCCGTGGATAACACCTGGCCTCCTTGAATTTGGAGTTCTTTTTAGTTCTTGTGCTGAAATTAGAGAAGGTATATTTTATGTTATAACTTTGGTCTGTTGGTTGAACCCACAAGATTGGATGTGATACTTTTGGAGAATTCGTTTCACATAACACCTAGCCTCCTTGGATTTGAAGTTCTTTTAGTTCTTGTGCTGAAATTAGAGGTGTATGACATTTTGTTTACATGTTATTTCAGATACACATATTCATCGGTTCATTGAGCATTTGAGCTACAGGCTACAGCACACTGATTAGTATCAATTTTTCTAGTACCTTTTTTTTGCTTTTAGTATAGAGTGATGGAATAAAGAGTTAGGACCTGATATGTATGTATAAAATCTGATAATGGCTTTCTTTTTGTGCATTTTCATTCAATTTTCTCTATACGCTGATCCTTAAGTGGCCTGGGGATATTGTATAGGAGCAGGAGAGTGATTCTAAGTAGTCATTCCCTGCAAATAACAGTTTTGCTATTTATCAGTTGTTCGAAAATATCTTATTTGTCAATCAATCAACCAACTCACTGTGTAACCTTACATGATACATAAATTTACAACCATAGTAAAACTTTGCTGCAGCTTTCAGTTCTTACTGTTTTCCATTTTTATTTGATCATCAAAATTTGTTTTTATGCTTCTCCAGATTGGACCTTTTTCATATCTGAAGAGATTTATCAAAGTAAAATACTTTTGTTATAAATTGAAACATATGTGTGTCACATAACCACTACTTCCGTTTTATATTAAGTCATTTGACTTTTTAAATCAAACTTCTCTAACTCGTCAAATTTAAAGGAAAATATATTAAGAACTAAAATTTCAAATAAGTACACTAGTAAGATGTATTTTGTTTTGAATTTAATAAAAATATTTTGTTGTTATAGTTATTGGTGTATTTTCCTATAAAATCAATTAAAGTTAGAGAACTTTAAATCATAAAAAATCAAATAATTTGTAATATAGAACGTAGCAGTAATAAAAAAAACTAAGTAGATGGTCTAGGGATTGAAAAAGGTGTTACAATTATACTCCGTCATTCCCGCCATTGTCCACCTCGCACAACTTAATTCCGCCGTCAATCAATACCGTGGCGTGGCTTCCACGCGTATGTGAACGTCACCGGCGACCCCATCGCCACCGGCATGCCGTCGTTGACGAGGCAGAGCCCGCCGTCCTCCGCGCGGATCTTGCTCTCGTCCGCTGCCCTCGACGCTCTGCACGCCGCCGGGGGCAGCTCACCCTGACGTCATTGATAAATATGCTATGTCATCAGATCGCATTGCAGATATACGTGAACTTGATTATCCTCAAGTTTATTGCCTTCGTAAAAAGTTGTGAATTTTCTGATCCGAGCGTTCAAGAGTCAAAATTTTCAATTCCCTGTATTAATCAACGAGAATCTAGATTGATTCGTCTTAATTTTAGCTCAGAAAAGTGTCGCAGCTGATGCCCTTCTAAATCGAAATTTGTTAGCGGATGGAATTAATCAGTCGCGAGCCGGCGACGATCGAGTCCATGTAGCACTCCGGCGGCCACGCCGCCCTCCAGCATCTGCACCACCTGGTGGTGCATCGTCGGCCGGAGCGCCGGGTTCGGCTCGTTGCACCACATCGCCACGCGCGCTAACCTGTCGACCGCTAAGCTGTCGACCTTCTCCATGTCCGCCGCCGCCACGTCTTTGTCGTCGTCACGGTGCAGCATGAGCTCCGTCCTCTCGGCGCCGACCATCTGTCCGGCCCACCCGAACAGAGTGACCGTCTCGTCGCCGCCGCCGCGGGCCGGCGGGCGGCGGCTCCTGGCACCTCCGGCAGCTGATCATACCACCGCCTTGGTGACCCAGCAGAAGCTTCGGCCTTTCTGGGTAGCGTGAAAACGAACAACTTTTCTAGGCTCAGGACTAGTTAAATTGGGCTGAAATCAACCACATCGTAAAAATTCAGAACTTTTCAACGCTTCAGGGCTGCTGTTTCGTCATTATTCCCTTCAATTTTTCATTTAACATATAATATGTTAACATGTGCCAATAAAAGTGTGATATTTTGCAAGTCAAAATAGTAGAAATATCGTGAAAGTTAAATACGTTTAAGCACGCAACTGTAATTATACTCTTCGGAGGCCTATGTTGTATATAGAGTTCGTACAATGAAATAAATTGGTTTAAATTTTTATTTTTTTACTCTAAAATAAAACTAGAGGACTTAATTAAATATTCGTAATCTAATTATAGCTCTGAATTTAAGATTGTTATAGTTACATTTAACGGGTTCTAATAAATCTTAGATTTAAAATGGTGATAAAAAGAGCCTAAATCTTTTCTTTTCTTAAAAATATATATTTCATTTGGGATATGATCTTGCTCATCTCATGCCTTGTCGCTCCCATCCCAATCTGGGCGTCGCTTTTTCCAATAACTCATGAATCAACCCAAGGGGCAAGAAGTGACGAAATTGGATCTAAACCATCACAATTATAAACCTCAAGTTGCTTGATAAATTAAAGAAACATCTGCGTGCATCGATCCTCACAGAGTCACAGGCAATGAGAACTAAAGGACATGTAAAAATGTAAAGTGTGCAATTATTTCTGCAACAACTACGCGTCAAGTCGTCAATAGCGCATTATTTCGACTGAATTACTTAGGCGTGGCGTCATGACTTACATAAGGGGCAATTCCTTATTTGCTTTGTCTGTCACCGATATATATATATATATATCTCATTGACATGTATGCATTTGCAACAAATATCTCATCGATATGCGGCTTTTAAATGACACGCACGAACGATCTTGTTTGCTTGGAGAGCATCTAGCAAGTAGCCGAATTTGCCGTTAGAATTTCTAGATTTTCTGAAAAGTCCAGTTTTTACCTTCTAAAATGAACTGATAGATAGAAAATAAAAAATAAAAATTCTAGATTCTCTATATTCTCACCGGTTAGCAGACGCATTCCTAGGTTAGTTATACTACTTGGTGCATACGACAAGACACCGGGAATCACTGTATTTCTACTTATCTTATACTATATTAGTTATAAAATTACTTAATAATAAGATTATTAGTAAGTATGTACCCTAGATAAATCTTATTCTGGGTTTGTCACTATCAGCTACTTATTCTTATAAACAAGAATATCAACAGTTTTTTACTATCTTAAGGGAAGTATCAAGAGTGTCTTAATTTTTAATGCTAATTTCAATACCTTAGGTTAAGAGGTGCTACCTCTACTAAAAAATATAAGCATATTAGTTTTTTACTTGCTATTTAATATAGAATATCGACCAATAGTTTTTCACTATATATCATTAAAAATTATTAAGATAACAATATATAAAAAGTACTTTAAGATATTAATCTAACTATATGTCATATATAACACTAAATCTAAATATTTTTAGCTTAATTATTAGAAAAAATTATAAATATTGACTTTCTTAAAAATACAGAGATCTTAGATTTTGGAACATAGAGATTTATACTAAAATGCATACCATGCTAAACGGTAAAATCACTCGAGTATTAAACAAACAAGTAATCAGGTAAAATTTTAGTAGCATGGAAGTAATTTTTCCTACACATACATACGAAGGGGACTAAATAACTATGTATATTCTGACAGAGTGTCAGATTGGTGCAATGATTAAGGGATAGTATGCCATATTGGCGTCATCATCACACCGCTGTTGGAAAGCAAATTAAGGGGTGTTTGGATTCTTAGGCTAAAGTTTAGTCCGTGTCACATCGGATCTTTGGACATCAATTTGAAGGACTAAACAGGAACTAATTATAAAAATAATTACAGAATCGGAGGATTATTCGCGAGACGAATCTATTAAGCCTAATTAATCCATGATTAGCAAATGTTACTGTAGCACCGCATTGTCAAATCATTGCGTTATTAGGCTCATTAGATTCGTCTCACGAATAATCCACCGATTATGAATGGGTTTTATAAATAGTCTACATTTAATACTCTAAAATAGTATCTAAACATTCGATGTGATAGGGACTAAAGTTTAGTCACTGTAACCAAACGGGGCCTAAGTGGCTCTTAAACGTATGACATATCCAAGTTGCGGGTAGCCTAACCAGCTTGCAACCTAGCCTTGTTTCAATTCAAGGCTCTTTGGAAACATATAAATTTTATAGAAATTAGTTTAATGACTGTAAAATTATTTTTTGAAATCCTATGTTCTAAGCCTCTTTTTGATAGAAAAGAAATTTAGAAAACTTTTAAATATATTTCTATAAAATTCATGTAAAATTTCTGCATTCCAATTTCAAATGAGATCTTAGGGTGTGTTTGGTTTGTGGAACAATTCCATCATATTTTTTTGATAGAATGGTTCCATTCTCTTTTTAAGGGTTATTCGACGTAAGGATGATCATATCCTATTTTTTGTTTGGTTTGAGAATAGAACATCTTCCCATCATAGCATGTGCTCATCTTATTTTACGATAGAGCTGTCCAGAATCTTGAGGAAATACTCTTTAAATGAAATGGCACCGTCTTCTTGCTCTTGAACCAAACAAGAAAGTGAGATAGAATGGAACAGTTCCATCCCACATCCTCTCCAACCAAACACATCCTTAGTCTCACATCTAGCCACAACCAGCAGTCATAATAAACATACGAGCACAATTATTTATTTATTTTTAAATAAATTGGAAACATACCTAAATATTTGTATTTACACTACTACAGAATGTGCCATTAGTACTGGTTGTAAACCCCTCTTTTGTCTTAGTTTTCAGTCTGGTACTATCCATCCGGGACTAAAGGGATAGCACATTAGTACCGGTTATTCAACCGACACTAATACATCCATCTAGTTCTGGATGGGGAACCCAACCAGGACTAATTCTATATGTATTAGTACCGACTGAGACGCACAGCCGGTATTAAAATCTATAACTTTAGTGTCGGCTTGATTTCTCAGCCAGTACTAAATACACAGTTTTTAATTATTATCTAGTACGATCTTAGTTAACTAGTAATAATTAACATTATCTTAATTTTAATTATTTACGCTAAATTATGGCCTGTTGATAAATAACTGGAAAAGTCTAATTTAATATTTTTGTCCGATGTAGGCAGGTAAAGTTTAATTTAATTTTCGCTGTTATTTCGTTTAATTTGCATCGTACGTAATTTTTTGTTTTATTTCACACGACAAAAGAAGAGAACATAGAATAAAAGTTATCACTTTATATATATAATACGAGATATATTTACATATATATATTTGTAGATAGA
>KE372367.1:1534085-1558183 GCA_000418225.1 Zizania latifolia
CTGGTAAGTGCGGTCGTCAGTTCTATATTCTAATACTCTGCTTCTTTCTATGTGCTGTAAAATGTATACTGTATTACTGTATAATATTGAACTATTAATGTATGATTTGTGTGCTGTAAAGTGTATAGAGTATTAGAGTATTTTTGGCCGATTCTGTTTGTAAAATCTGCTTCATTAATACTAATGTGATTTACTGTTAAATGTTAAATATGATTCACTAATTTACTGTTTGGCCAAATACATCACTGATTTACTTTATTCAAAATTGTTGTGTGGCTTTTCTTTCATAGATACTAAACATAAGTTTGTTTTTTTAGATTGCTGCATGGGACAAGACAAGAGACGCCATCGCTGCAGCCGCCACCCTCGCCAGCCCCTGCTGCAGACGTCACCGTCACTGGCCCCTGCAGAGTACTAGGTCTCTCTCTTCCCCCTATTATCTCCTTTAACATGTAATCTATGATACAAGTCTTTCCCCTCTTCCCTCATGCCAACTTTTTGTCTTTTGTTTGCTACTGCCTGATTTGAACCTAAGTGTTTGTTTATTGTCATTCATGTTTATTCTAGTTTCTGATTTTGGTTTATTTTTCTAGCTAAATTATATCTTGCTGTGAGTTATTGCTTATATTTTTATATGCTACAGGAACAGGAAGCATCAAGCATCAGGTATGTCTTCAACTAGCTATTAATGCACTCTTAAATCTTGATTATTGATTTATTGTCATATACTATATAGTATATATATGTCCTAAAATATATGGGACGACTAGGACCGACTAGGATCGACTAATCATGATTAATCGTGATTAGTTTCCTGGTCGGTCCCATGGCGACTAGGTCTGACTAGGCGTTTATAAACATTGTGGCATATCATGAATAACAATCTCAGCAGTATCTCAAAGTGGGTCCATCCAACTCCATGTTCACTAACATGAGTCCACATCACTGATTTGATATTTTCATGTCTATGATCCACGAAACATGATCATCAATCAGACAGATGTGCTAATCTATAAATCATCACTGTCCCACATGATGATATGAGATTAGGGATCATTTAGAATAACATCGTGATAATACAAAGAGTTTCACAAACAAGTCGTATACTTGCTGATCAATATAAAAGATATTTATTAAAGGAACAAGATAACCAGTTATCCAAAGTACATTAGCATAGATAAGACTCCTCTCACATACACTAGACACACTCATGTAAGTATCTAATACCCATAGAGCTCAAGTGCGCCTCATGCTTGGGCTGCGAGAGAGGTTTCATCAACGAATCGGCAACGTTTGAATCCGTGTGCACCTTGCATATCTTTACATCACCTCTATCTATAATCTCTCGGATGAAGTGATAGCGCCGCAATATGTGCTTTGACTTCTGGTGCGACCTAGGCTCCTTGGCTTGCGCAATGGCACCACTATTATCACAATAGAGGTCCACTGGACTGGACGCACTACGAACAACACCCAGCTCAGAAACAAACTTTCTGATCCAAACAGCCTCCTTCGCAGCTTCAAAAGCTGCAATGTACTCGGCCTCCATTATTGAATCTACAACCGTTTCTTGCTTGGAACTCTTCCAACTCACTACGCCTCCATTAAGGTAAAACACAAATCCAGACTGCGATCGCCAATCGTTCTTGTTGGTTTGGAAACTAGCATCGATGTAACCACTTATAACGAGCTCCTCCTCACCTCCATAGACTAGGAACATATCTTCAGTTCTTCTCAAGTATTTAAGGATACTCTTTACTATCGTCCAGTGACTTTCTCCTGGGTTTGATTAGTATCTGTTCGTAACACTTAGAGCATAAGAAACATCTAGGCGCGTACGAAGCATGGCATATATGATGGACTCGATTACGGAGGCATAAGGGATCGCACTCATCTTCTCCAGCTCATCAGGTGTCGAAGGATACTGACTCTTGCTCAGAGTAATACCATATGACATTGGTAGAAAACCTTTCTTGGAATTCTGCATATTGAACCGTTTCAATACATTGTCAATGTACATGCTTTGGCTTAATCTAATTAGCCTTCTCGACCTATCTCTATAGATCTTTATGCCCAAAATGTATGCTGCCTCTCTAAGATCTTTTATTGAGAAATTTTTTCGCAACAAAGATTTAACAGCATCAAGCATTGGAATATCATTTCTGATCAGCAATATGTCATCTACATATAAGACCAGAAATACAGGTGCGCTCCCACTGGCCTTTTTGTAAACACAAGGCTATTCTTTAGTCTTGATGAAACAAAACTCTTTGATCACTTCATCAAAACAAATATTCTAACTCCGAGAAGCTTGCTTCAGCCCATAAATGGACCTTCGCAGCTTGCAAAATTTCCCAGCATTCCTTGGATCGTCAAGATCTTCAGGCTGTGTCATGTACACATCCTCACTTAGGTTTCCATTAAGGAAAGCCGTCTTGACATCCATTTGCCATATCTCATAGTCATAATATACTGCAATTGCTAGGATGATCTGGATAGACTTTAGCATTGCGACGGATGAAAATGTTTCATCATAATCAACACCTTGAATCTGCCTGAAACCTTTTGCCACCAATCGTGCCTTATAGATGTGAACATTTCCATCAACGTCTATCTTTTTCTTAAAAATCCATTTACACTCAATAGTTTTAATACCATCAGGTGGATCGACCAAGTTCCAACTTGATCCTCTCGCATGGATTCTAATTCAGAGCTTGTGGCTCCAAGCCATTTCTCAGAGTCTGGTCCCATCACCGCTTTTGAATAGGTCTTAGGTTCATCATTGTCCAATAATAATATGTCGCGCTGTCCAGTTGTCAAAAATACAAACCGCTCGGGCGCACGACTCAACCTCTTCGATCGACGTGGGGCTGGTGTCTCGATAACATGTTCTGCAACATCTTGCATATCGAGTTGTGGTTCAGTAGGAGCTAAAATACTTTCTAGTGGTTCTCAAACCTCTTCGAGTCGTACCGCGCTCCCACTAACCTCTTTCGAGAGAAACTCTTTCTCAAGAAAAACACCGTTCTAGGCGACAAACACTTTTCCCTCTTCTCGGTTATAAAAGTAATATCCTATTCAGTCCTTACAACAATTTGTAAGTATGGATCATTGATCCGGTATCAAATACTCACGAATCACTTGGACGAGTAGCAAGGTTAATTTCAATAACATTTATACTTGAAGTGGAAGCGGAAGTCTCACTTTCCTTCTTCTTCTTGAGTTCTTCCAAGTACAACTTGCAGTTCCTTTGCCAATGACCAGTTCTATACACAAACAAGGACTTTGAGGCATTGTACCTCTCGGCCTGAGCTTGGTTCTCAAACATGCCTTGGAGTCCCACAATCATATTATGGACGTCCCTGTTCTCATCTTGCTTCCGAAGCTCAGAGGACATACTGGCAAGCATGAGACAGTTAGCATCGAGTGAATCATCGGTGTGCTTCTCATAAGCCCACCGATCAGCTGCAGATACATTATTAGCTGGTTCATCAGGATGGGGCTCCTCTAGAACATATTCCTTTTTCTCTTGTTTGAGAACAATTCTCAAGTTTCTATACCAGTCAATAAAGTTTGTTCCAGAAAGCTTTTCCTTTTCAAGAATTGATCGCAGATTAAAAATAGAAGTGTTCTTAGTAGTAGGTGCTATGATCTACAACAAAATACAAGATTTAGCACTATGCTATGTGAATCTTCTATCAAATAAAAGATGCTCTACTACATGATATACAATCATTTTCTCTCTTACGACATGTAGTGGGACAAGATCCATATTCAACTATCTCCTAGTGAGCTTTGGCATCACTGCTAGAAGATTAGTGACATAGGTAAGCAACACTTCGCAAATCACATCCTTATGTGACTCTTATTCGTTGGGGTGGCATCCAATGCCTCGACGCCCAACTCCATGCCCCAAAACCCAAAATTGTTTTGATAGCTTTGTTAAGCAAACCAATACTATGCATGTGGTTGTCCGATATCCACTCTAACTGGTCAAGATAAAAGATGGCACATTTCTTTGGCAAACCCACCATACAATGATCAAAACCTTTGTAGGTGCAGCTATTGGAAAGGGCATCAAAGTTCTTAATTTTCTGAGGGAAACTATTTTAACATGGTAACGATGCCTACTGCACACAGAACATGAAAGAATAGTATGATAGGAATATAAGTAAACATCACAGACAATCATATTAACTGTGACATAGTATGACCCTTCTTGCATGGTGATCTCCATCTCCATGGTTCCTGTCCTTCGGGTCATCACGCTTCAAGCCTCCATGAACTTGTATCAGTCTATTACATCTAATAGCACTATACTAATTACATGAGCAGAACCATCACATGTCGACGCACAGGTCGTACAACATTTGAATAGCCTTGGGCTGCAATTAACCATGACACGCAGACCATGAAAATTACATGCTTGTATCTTATATATTGCAAGGCCATACCAGTCACAACATTCTCTACAAAAATAAGTTAGGCAAAGAATCTACACGTGACTGAAAACTAGATCCGGAATTTCTAGCTCAAAGGCCCGGAACTTCCGGTCGAAGGGCCTAGAACTTCTGACTTAGAGCCAGAACTTCCGAAATCAACCTTCTGTGTCGAATTTATTTTGGCCCAGAACTTCTGGCTCAAAGACTGGAACTTCCGAAAATAACCTTCTGTACGGAATTTATTTCTGCTCGGAACCTCTGTTCCAACCGGAGCTTCCGAACCCAGAACTTCCGGTCCAACCGGAACTTTCAAAAATGACATTCTATATAGGGATTATTTCATCCCAGAACTTCCGGGTCACACCCGGAACTTCCAAAAATCTGACACAAAAACAATAGATCCAATCTATTTCCATCACATATCACCATATGTGATTGATCCAAATCGAACACTACGCACGTAGGCTCTGATACCACTATTGGGTTATGGGGAAGCTACGCTAGCGTTAATTTTAATAATTTTACCCCGTTTGCTTAGGAACCATGCATGTAATGGCATCATAGATCATTACCTCTAGCCACGAGACACGCTAGGGTAGTGGAAGTAGAGCTGATGAAGCACGTCCTCGATCAACTCCGCTCAGCTCCATCCGTTTGTCGGCGATGAAGACAACGTAGTCCGGTGATCTCCACGGGAGAAGACCAGCACCGTAGTAGCAGCAGTGCCTCTACGGTATCCACATGTACAGGGAAGAGATCACCTCACGCCGATATGCTAGTACGACGCAGGAGGTTAGAGGAGAGACGGCCACAACCGATGTAGCTAGGAGAGGTGGCGGCTAGGGTTAGGTTGAAGCAACAACCAGCAGCCAACAAGAGCAACAGCTTCTTTCGTCCTAGCCCCTCCTCTCCTTATATAGTGTCCTCTCATGGGCTTTTAATCAGTATTAAAACCCAACAGATCTAATCTGTTCGTCTGGACCCAGAACTTCCGGTCCAACCGAAACTTCCAAAAATACCATTCTGTATGAATTTATTTTAGTCCGGAAGTTTCGGTCCAACCGGAACTTCTGGACCCAAAACTTTCGGTCCAATCGGAACTTCCGAAAATAACATTCTGTATCGAATTTATTTCGACCTACAACTTCCGGGTCACACCCAGAACTTCCGGTTCATCCAGAATACACTTTCAGGCAGGCTCAAAACTTCCAAAAACCGAAACTGGGGCTGGCTCAGAACTTCTGGTCTAACCAGATCTTCCAGATGCTCCAGAACCTAGAACTTTTGGCCTAAAGCTAGAACTTTCGGTTCCCCCAGAATTCTCTTGGGCATATTTCCATCAGTATGCTCTATGGTACTTGTCCATTGTTGAATAGATTATATATTCTGAATCTTGTGGACATAAATGTTTATAACATTAATACGAAGAAGCCTCGACTTAATGATTTAAATCCCACTTTTGTTTGGTATTGTCGTTTAGGTCATATAAATGAGAAGCGTATGCTGAAGCTCCATAAAGATGGTCTTCTAGAGTCATTTGATTTTGAATCATTTGACACACGCGAGTCTTGTTTACTTGGCAAAATAACTAAGACGCCTTTCACTGATCAAAGTGAGAGGGCAAATGAGTTGTTGGCCCTTGTACATACAGATATATGTGGACCAATGAGTTCTATGGCTAGAGGTGGTTTTCAGTACTTCATTACTTTTACCAATGACTTTTGTAGATTTGGTTACATCTACTTAATGAGGTATAAGTTGGAATCCTTTGAAAAGTTTAAAGAGTTCCAGAATGAGGTACAAAATCATATAGGCAAAACAATTAAATTTCTGCGATCGGATCGTAGAGGTGAATATTTGAGCCATGAGTTTATTGATCATCTAAAGCAATGTGGAATTGTTCCATAGTTGACTCCACGAGGCACGCCTCAATGGAATGGGGTGTCCGAGCGGAAGAACCAAACTTTGTTAGACATGGTCAATCAATGATGAGTCAATCTGATCTTCCATTGTCCTTCTGGGGATACGCTCTAGAAACTGCTGCTTTCACATTAAACAGGGTTCCATCTAAATCTATAGAGAGGATGCTATATGAGATATGGACTATAAAATGTTTCGGATTGTCTTTTCTAAAGATATGGGGTTGTGAGGCCTATGTAAAACATTGGACGCCTGATAAGCTCACTCCTAAATCTGATAAATGCTTTTTTGTGGGGTATCCTAGGGAAACCAAAGGATATTACTTTTATAGCCGGGAAGAAGGCAAAGTGTTTGTCGCCCGGAATGGTGTCTTTCTTGAGAAAGAGTTTCTCTCGAAAGGAGTTAGTGGGAGCACAGTATGACTCAAAGAGGTTCGGGAACCACTCAAAAGTATTTCAACTCCTATTGAACCACAACTCGATATGTAAGATGTTATAGAACCCGTTGTTGAGACACCAGGCCCACGTTGGTCGGAAAGGGTTGGTCGTGCGCCCAAGCTGTTTATGTTTTTAATCACAGGGCAGCGTGGCATATTATTGTTGGACAATGATGAACCTAAGACCTACTCAGAAGCAGTGATGGGACCAGACTCTAAGAAATAGCTTGGAGCCATAAGATCCAAGTTAGAATCCATGCGAGAGAATCAAGTTTGGAACTTGGTTGATCCACCTGATGGTGTTAAAACTATCGAGTGTAAATGGATTTTTAAGAAAAAAGATAGACGTTGATGGAGATGTTCACATCTATAGGGCACGATTAGTGGCGAAAGGTTTCAGGCAAATTCAAGGTGTTGATTATGATGAAACATTTTCGCCCGTCGCAATGCTAAAGTCTATCTGGATCATCCTAGCAATTGCCGCATATTATAACTATGAGATATGGCAAATAGATATCAAAACGATTTTCCTTAATGAAAACCTAAATGAGGATGTGTACATGACACAGCCTGAAGGTTTTGTCGATCCGAAAAATGCTGAGAAAATTTGCAAGCTGCAAAAGTCTATTTATAGACTGAAGGAAGCTTCTCGGAGTTGGAATCTTCGTTTTGATGAAGTGATCAAAGGGTTTGGTTTCATCAAGAATGAAGAAGAGCCTTGTATTTACAAAAAGACTAGTGGAAGTGTACTTGTATTTCTGGTCTTATATTTAGATGACATATTATTGATTTGAATTGATATTCCAATGCTCGATGCTGTTAAATCTTCGTTGCGAAAAAGTTTCTCAATGAAAGATCTTGGAGAGGCAGCATACATATTGAGCATAAAGATCTATATAGATAGGTCGAGAAGGCTAATTGGATTAAGCCAAAGCATGTACATCGACAAGGTATTGAAACGGTTCAATATGCAGGATTCCACGAATGGTTTCTTGCCAATGTCACATGGTATTACTCTCAGCAAGAGTCAGTGTCCTTCGACACCTGATGAGCTAGAGAAGATGAGTGTGATCCTGTATACTTCGGCAATTAGGTTCATCATGTATGCCATGCTTTGTACACGCCCAGATGTCTCCTATGCTCTAAGTGTTACGAGCAGATACCAATCAAACCCTAGTGAAAGTCATTGGGCGATAGTAAAGAGTATCCTTAAGTACTTGAGTAGAACTGAGGATATGTTCCTAGTCTATGGAGGTGAGGAGGAGCTCGTTGTAAGTGGTTACATCGACGCTAGTTTCTAAACCGACAAGGACGATTCGCGATTGTAGTCTGGACTTGTATTTTGCCTTAATGGAGGCGCAGTGAGTTGGAAGAGTTCCAAGCAAGAAACGATTGCAGATTCGACAACGGAGGCCGAGTACATTGCAGCTTCTAAAGCTGCGAAGGATGCTGTTTAGATTAGAAAGTTTGTTTTTGAGTTGGGTATTGTCCCTAGTGCATCTAGTCTAGTGGACCTCTATTGTGATAATAGTGGTGCCATTACGCAAGCCAAGGAGCCTAGGTCACATCAGAAGTCCGAGCGCATACTGCGACGCTATCACCTCATCCGAGATATTATAGATAGAGGTGATGTAAAGATATGCAAGGTGCACACGGATTCAAACGTTGTCGATCCATTGACGAAACCTCTCTCACAGCCCAAGCATGAGGCGCACTTGAGCTCTATAGGTATTAGATACTTGCGTGAATGAGTCTAGTGTATGTGAGAGAATGAGTCTTGTCTATGCTGATGTACTTTTGGATAATTGGTTATCTTGTTCCTTGAATAATTATCATTTACATTAATCAGCAAGTATGTGACTTGTTTGTGAAACTCTTTGTTTTATGATGATGTTGTTCTAAATGATCCCTAATCTCATATCATTATGTGGGACAATGATGATTCATAGATTAACATATTTGACTGATTGATGATCGTGTTTTACGAATCATAGATATGGAGATATCAAATCAGTAATGTGGACACATGTTAGAGAACATGGTGTTGGATAGATCCACCTTGAGATACTGCTGGGATTGTTATTCTTACTGTCCCATCAGTTGTCATCTCAAATGGTGTACCTGTAGAATCCTTTGACCTGAGATCGTCATTGATTCCAGAATGTGTAGTAACACACTTAGAGGTTTTCAAACGCTATTCCGTAACTGGTAATTATAAAGGTTGCTTTTGGGTATGTTATGAAACATGTCTTGGGATGTGAGCGATCAAGATAGAATTTACTACTCCTAAATAACGGGAGAGACGTTTTTGGGCCCCTCGAGATAGTTGGATTAGGAAAGTGCATGTCCATGCCACTATGATTAAAGAGTTAATCATGATTAATTCACTATTTGATCAAGTGAAGTGTCAAGCTATCACAAGGGTGGCACGAATCTCGCCTTGAGCTTGACTGATGTCGTGTGGTAAAGGGATTGGTGTGTGAGTATATTAAGGTTTAGAAAATATGATTTTGTATGCATTCGGGGGTCAGTATGTGCTACTAGGTACCGCTATTGACTTGCGATCCGGAAAAGGTTTTCGGGTAGCAGCCGTTTACATATGAACCTATCGGGTCACACGCTTAAGGGGATGGAATTTAAAGCTTGCTAGTATTGACTCTAGTGTAAGTGGGAGATTGCTGGTAATATGCCCTAGAGACAAGTTTTGGAGGAATCGGAAGTTCTGGTTGGACCGGAACTTTCGGGCCTGCCCTGGTGGCGAGTTCTGAAGGAACTAGAAGTTTCGGTTAGACCGGAACTTCTGGGCCTGCTCTAGAGGTGAATTCTGGATGAACCGAAAGTTCTGGGCTTTGGCCATAACTTTTGGGCCGAAATAAATTCGATACAGAATGTTATTTTCGAAAGTTTCGATTGGACCGAAAGTTCTATGTTTAGAAGTTTCGGTTGGACCGAAAGTTCTGGGTTCAGAAGTTCCAGTTGGACCGGAACTTCCAGATCGAAATAAATTCGATACAGAATATTATTTTTGGAAGTTCCGAGCCTTGGCCGGAACTTCTGGGCCAAACGTGCAGATTAGATCCGGTGAGCTTTAATGTTGATTGAAGGCCCATCAGTGGGCTTTATATCAGGAGAGGAGAGGCTAGGACACAAAAGTTTATTGGATCTCCCCTGACCCTAGGCGCCACCTCTCCCCTAGCTACACCCACTTTGGCCGCATCTCTCCTAGCCTCGCGCATGGTACTAGCATACCAGCGTGAGGTGATCCCGTCCCTATATGTGTGGATACCGTAGAGGCACTGCTACGATTGCGGTGCTGATCTTCTTGGCGTGGAGATCGTGGTGCTGCATCATCTTCGCCGCCGATGATTGGACAGAGCTGGGAGGAGTTGATCGAGGACGCACTTCCCCCACTCTTCTTCCGCTGCCCTAGCGCGTCTCGCGACTAGAGGTAACGATCCATGATCCCTTTACTCGCATGGTTCCTAGGTTGAACGGGGTAGAAAAAGTTTTATTTTTGCTAGCGTAGCCTACCCATTCTCCAACAGGAAGTACCCGAGCATGCTCTAAATGCAGGGGCCTTGATTAGTAGTTTATGAATTGGTGTCATTTGGCACCTTAATTTGGAGGCCACTGTGGCAGTTTTATCAGAGTACGTACTTGATTAATTAGATAAACTAATCAAAGTCACCAGGATTATAAGCTCCAACGGAGTGGCGGGTAGAAGTAGAAAGAAAAAATTTATACTGGTTGATGTGAGGTGGCTGGTTGGTGCCTAATGCGTTGCTGCTGTTGCTATTTTTAATGAATTTAGTACTGAATCTAAAAACAATGCTGCTATTGATTAGTTTTTCTTATCCTGTAAATACAGTGTCTAGAATAATTTTTGCCTTATCCTACCATTATTTATTTTTTAGACAACTTTTGGAGCTTCAATTTTCGCTTTTCTTTGTTCTTTAACACAATATGACTGAGAAAAAATCACAACTACAAGGTGTGGAGATTCACCTTCAATTCATGCTGCAATCGGATGATCTACTCTCTATCATCAGCTCGTTGTTTGCCTAGCCGAAGAGAGAGAGGGGGAGGGAGGAGGAGACGCCGGAGTGAACAAGGCACTGATGGAGTGAACGAGAAGTCTAGGGGGCGTGGCTGTTAGTTTTTTATACAGGCGCGTGTGACCAACGTGGTAATCTTATCTAACGTGATGTGCCAGCAAGGCAAAACCACCTTAGAGGGTTAAACACATGGTTTATTAGGTCAGGAGGTCAAGTAATCAATCAACAATACGTGAGGCGGTTATGTAGACTTATTCCAAACAGTTTAATCTTAAGCTTAAGATTATGAGAAAAGATAGGCAATTCACTTTATATTCCAACACTCTCCCCTCACATGAGACTCCGTTAGGTCTCAAGCGTGGAATAGAAGTAAACTGTAATTTTTTATTTAATTACGTGTTATGAGGATTCAAACTCAAGACCTCTGACTCTGATGCCATGAAAGCAATGAGAATGGCTCAATGCGATAAACTTGATTACGGATGAGATACAAATATATATACTGAGAATCCTTCCACAATATTCTAGCCTACTTATAGCGACAGAATCGGGATATAGGCCGGGAGGATATATTCCTTCCCTAGAATAATGGAAGAAATTGCCGACAACGCTTATTTATTTTCTGGATGTTTGACCCTCATGCAATTTTATTTAAAAAAAACAATTTGCTCAGAGCGCCGCCGTGGCGCTTTCGAGTAAAAAGTAATCTTCACAGCTGTTTAGTGACCTACGGAGTATCTATGAGCTAGCTATGAGATAAAGTATATTGAATTCATTGATAGTTTTTACATGTATATAAAACTAGATTTTTACAAACGGTTTCTTAAGAACAGTTTTTAAAAATAAATTTTGGCTATATATCCCAAAATACCTTTTCTCATGTTAAAAACAAAAAAATAATACCGTTGAGACTACCATATACGTGCGTGGAGTCATATGTCACATGTTTTTCCACATGATCGAGTTATGCATATGCGGTTTAAAAAAATCGAATTCATGACCTTAGCCTAACACAAAGCCATATTACCTTCCAATTCACAAAATATTTAAATGAATATTTGGCATGCTAAGTAATATCAAATAAAAAAACTTCCTCCTACAATGTTACATATCTCGCCGAGAGCTGTAATTTATATATAAAGCTTGTCATTATCCGACTTCATATTAAAAAAAATCGAATGGTTTTCACGAAAATCCTCTCTAGTTCGGCCGAGAAAACTGCCACCTATAATTAAATTATTCCTGCCTCTCGCTCGCTAGCTGCGCTGCAGGTTGAGATACTTGTGTGTCCATGTGCTAATCTCTCTCATGATCAACTTGTGTATGGTACACACGTACCTACTTGCAGCTTATATGTAATAAAAGGTCCAAACAACATGCATGCATATACTGCATATACTTTAAGTTAACTGTGCGACCGTAGCCAATTGGGACGGGAATAGTTAAGAGGAGCCGTTCGTGATGTAAAATGTGGACTTGCAGTTATATATATACTGTCATGCACGTACGTGTAACAGTTTATTTACTGATGAAGCAATCATCCGAGGCAGCTAAACATATCTATCCACACGGCGATTAAGGCTATGGCTTCTTTTGTATAGCTCCGGATCTAGAATTATTTTATCTGAAGCTGTATATAGATTGAAAGTATTTAATTAAGTATTCTAGTTTTATTTTGAAGTAAAAACAAAAATTTAAAATATTTTATTATATTATGCAAATATCAGATCCAGCATGAATCTCGGAGTTAGAGCTGTACCAAACATGTCATATGTTTGGCACAATTATAGATCCAATATTTTTAGAGCCGATCAATTCTAACTCTAAATCTTGGATTTATGAGTGCATTAAGCGTATTTAGTACTTAAGCTATCTATTTTTCAAAACTAAAAACAAAAGTTTATTTTATCCAATATAAATTTCAGAATTGAATCTATACCAAATTAATAGGCGCTAGGGCCTAGGAGCTAAGCTGCCTTAAGCATATGCCAGTGCAAATCAGATCAAGAATCTTGTTGATTAAACTACTCTCAACTTCCATATATATATACTAGCTAGATTAGAAAATAACAATACGCTAGCCATGCTACCGGTGCGTGGACAAGTATAGTATAATTGTAAAACCAAGCATACGCAGCTCATCTATATACTTTTTTGTACATGTAACATTGACATCGCTATCGACGCTAGAGAGTCTGAAATTTTTTAAATTTTAGAAGGTATATATGTGCTTTTTGTATGCATCCTCTTGGTGCTAGCTACACTTGTCATTCAAAACTGAAAAAGGTGGTTTAGTTTTCTTCAACCTATCATCCTTATTTTTCTACTTGCAAATTGCAATTCATCTCCCCTCATCCCACAACCATACATACATATACATAGGCAGAGCTAAAAATATTTTATTCATAGAGTTAATCTAACTTTTCTTATCTAATTATTTATTTTTTTAAAAAAATTTATATCAAATTTGATTAAAAAGTAATAAAAGTAAGAGGCACTAGGCGCATGAGGCTTAAGCCTAGCTGTCCCATTTGTCCTTATCCTTGTGTATATATATATGTACATATATATATATATGTATATATATACCCCTCAAAGGTTCAAACAAGTAACTACTCATTTCCTCCTCTCTCTTTGCTAGCTAGATTCCAAACCCCAAAACAACAACACATCATCTCCATTGACAATATCTATCTTTTTACATCACATCATCTCTTATCTCTCACAATCTAGCTATCTTCCTATTCTCCTAATACTAGCTATCGTCTCTCTTCTCCTAACACTAGCTATCGTGTCTCTAGCTCTCTTCTTCCTCTTATCTTTCTCTTCACCACGCCAATGGGGGAGTACAACAGCATGAGTCCATCGTCGACGCCGCGGCCGGCGCAGAAAGACTCCTCCGGCGAGATGCCCAAGGGGAGGCCCAAGATAAAGATCATCCACATCATCGCGCCGGAGATCATCAAGACCGACGTGGCCAACTTCCGCGAGCTCGTGCAGCGGCTCACCGGGAAGAACGGAGCAGCAGCTGAACGCTCGGCGGACGCGGCGCGGCCGCTGCCCGCCGTCGGGGAGGAGGAACGACAGAAGAAGGTGAAGACGACGACGACGACGATCAAGAAGAAAAGGCCGGCGGAGGCGGCAGTGGTGCCGGAGATGAGCGAGTTCATGGTGCAAGACAACCGCAAGAAGAAGATCAAGTGCGAGGTGAAGGTGGAGGAAGGAGGTTTCGGCTATGACCTCGATCGCAGCGAGCTATGGAGTGATCTGACTCCGGGAGGCTTCTTGAGCTTCTTGGAGGAGGACGCCTACTTCCAAGACATGGCTGCCGACTTCTTGCTGCCCGTCAAGGATGGATTTTGTTGGTGAAATGTACGCATCCTAATTGGGATGTAACTTAATTTTCTACGCTGTTTTCGTGAGAATTTTTCGGATTTTGGTTGAGAGGTTTGCAATTTTTTTGTTTTTCTCTTGTTTTTTTTTGGTTTAGATAAACACAGTGGTGATGGTGATTCTTGCATCGCTGATGGTTGCGATTATGATATGTATGCAAGGTTTACTGGTGGGATGATAGAAAGAATTAATGATCAATTTGGGTGATTAAATTTGTCTGGTCTCTGAAATGTAAATATGTACTTGACTACTTGTTCTTTGAATGTCCCTCTTGATCATTATTCTAAGCTTGTTTTAGAAGGAAAATTGTATTTATCATCTTTGTTGGAAATTGAAAAGTTTGTTCATCAATCTTGAACCAAGGAATGTGGCTTGCTTCACAGCTCTAATTATTTCCATGTCACTTTCAGTAATTAAACACGGCAAAAGAAGCTTTGATTAGCTAGGTGTTTGTTTAAGTTTAATTTACTGATTGCAAAGGATGTGAACAAGTACAGGTGTCTATGACAATGCACAACTGGAAACTCACCTTCATTAGAATAACCCTTTTTTTGTAGAATTCCTCTATCTGAAGTTTTTTTATGCCTGGATAAGTGTTGGCCTTGACATAATAAGCATTCTATGTTCTGAAATCCTAAACAAGATCAAGTGACTTTTTTAGGTAGCGTTTGGTTCACTGTATGAGGAGGAACGGGACGTGATGATTCCTGAATATAGGGTGATACAGCTATTTAGTTTGAGAGATGAGACAGTATCGAGTGAAACCGAACGATCCTCAGAAAGAAAATATTTCCTATAGATACTAAACCGTGTGGTACGAGATTTTTTTGAACCACATGGTTTCGAATGGAACGGCTACGAGGCTGGGGCGCTGGGTGGCTAGGGATGGCACGCCGTGTGGCCAGGTTCAACGGGGCTGGGCGGCCCTAGGTGGCAGGGCAGCGTGGCTAGGCTGCCAAGGGTGGCGCAGCTAGGGCGGCAGGGCTGAGTGGCAAGGGCGACGCAGCTGGAGCGGCATGGCTAGGGCAATAGGTATTGGGTTATGGGGAGGCTACACTAGCACTTAATTTCAAAAATTTACCCCGTTAGCTCAGGAACCATGCGTGTAATGGGGTCATGGATCGTTATCTCAAGTCACGAGACACGCTCGGGCAGCGGAAGTAGAGTCGATGAAGCACGTCCTCGAGATATTCCTCCCGGCTCCGTTCGTTCGTCGGCGATCCGGCGATGAAGACGACGTGATCCTACAATCCGGCGATCTCTACGGGAAGAAGACGAGCACCACTATTGGAGTAGTGCCTCTACGATATCCACACGTCTGGGGACAGGATCACCTCACGCCGACATGCTAGCACCACTCGCGAGATCCGGGAGATCGATCACAACACTTGCAATCGAGGAGAGAGGAGAGGTGGCGGCTAGAGCTCTCAACCAGGAGCAACAGCAGCAATGGCAGCAGTCTTTTTGTGCTAGCCCCACCTCTCTTTATATAGTGCCCTATCACGGGCCTTTAATCTGTATTAAAGTCCAACAGATCTAATTTGTTCGCCTATACCGGAACTTCCGGTTCTACCTAGAACTTTCGAAAATAACCTTCTGTATCGAATTTATTTCGACCCAGAACTTCCAGTCTAATCGGAACTTCCGATTCGTCCAGGCAGGCCCAGAACTTCTGGTCCAACCGGAACTTCCGGCTCCTCTAGAAAACTAAAACTGGGGCTGGCCCGAAACTTCCGGATGCTCCAGAACCCGAAACTTCCGGCCCTCAGCCAGAACTTTCGGTTTTCCCAGAATTCTCTTGGGCACATTTCCATCAATCTCCTACTTGCACAAGAGCCAATTCTTGCAAGCTTTAAAATCCAATCTCCTTAAGCGTGCGACCCGATAGGTTCATATGCAAACCGTCGCTACCCGGAAACCCTTTCTGAATCGTCGTTCAATAGTGGTACCTAGCAGCACATATTGACCCCCAAAACCATACAAAGTCAAAATCATACTTTCTGAACCTTGATATACTCATGCACCAATTCCTTTATCACACGACATCAGTCAAGCTCAAGGCGAGATTCGTGCTACCCTTGTTGATAGCTCGACACTTCACTCGATCAAGTAGTGGATTCAATTATGATCAACTCTTTGATCATAGTGACATGGCCATGCACTTTCCAATCCGACTACCTCGAGAGGCCCAGAGACGTCTCTCCCATTATATAGGAGTGGTAAGTTCCATCTTGACCGCTCACATCCCACGACATGTTTCGTGACACACCCGAAAGCAACCTTTATAACTACCCTGTTACGGAATAACGTTTGGAAGCCCCTAAATGTGCTACTACATATTCTGGAATCAATGACGATCTCAGGTCTAAGGATTCTGCAGGTACACCATTTGAGATGATAATTGATAGCACTTTTAAAATAACAATCTCAGCAGTATCTCAAAGTGGATCTATCCAACTCAATGTTCACTAACATGAGTCCACATCACTGATTTGACATCTCTATGTCTATGATATGTGAAACTTGATCATCAATCAGACAGATGTGCTAATCTATAAATCATCACTGTCTCACATAACAATCTCAGATCAGGAATCATTTAGAATAACATCGTAACACAAAGAGACTCACAAACAAATTACATACTTGCTAATCAATATAAAAGATATTTATTTAAACAACAAGATAACTAATTATCTAAATGTACACCAGCATAGACAAGACACTTTCTCTCACATACACTGGACTCACTCACGCAAGTATCTAATACCCATAGAGCTCAAGTACGCCTCTTGCTTGGGCTGTGAGAGAGGCTTCGTCAATGGATCGACTATGTTCAAATCCGTGTATACCTTGCATATCTTCACATCACCTCTATCTATAATCTCACGGATCAGGTGATAGTGTTGAAGTATGTGTTTGGACTTCTGGTGTGACCTAGGCTCCTTGGCTTGCGCAATAGCACCACTATTATCACAATAGAGTTCCACTAGACTGGACGCGCTAGGAACAACACCCATCACAGAAACAAACTTTATGATCCAAACTGCCTCCTTCACAGCTTCTGAAACTGTAATATACTCGGCCTCAGTAGTTGAATCTACAACAATTTCTTGCTTGGAAGTCTTCCAACTCACTGCACCTCCAATGAGGCAGAACACAAATCTAGACTACGATCACAAATCATTCTTGTCGGTTTGGAAGCTAGCATCGGTGTAACCATTTACAACGAGCTCCTCCTCACCTCCAAAGACCAGGAACATATCCTCAGTTCTTCTCAAATACTTAAGGATACTCTTTACTACCGTCTAGTGAATTTTATCCGGGTTTGACTGATATCTGCTCGTAACACTTAGAGCATAAGAAACATCTAGACATGTACAAAGCATGGCATACATGATGGATCCGATTGCGGAGGCATACGGGATCGTACTCATCTTCTCCAGCTCATCAGGTGTCGAAGGACACTGACTCTTGCTGAGAGAAATACCATGTGATATTGGCAGAAAACCTTTCTTGAAATTCTACATATTAAACCATTTCAATACCTTGTCAATGTACATGCTTTGGCTTAATCCAATTAGCCTTCTCGACCTATCTCTATAGATCTTTATGCCCAAAATATATGTTGCATTTTCAAGATCTTTCATTGAGAAACTTTTTCTCAACGAAGACTTGACAACATCTAGCATAGGAATATCATTTTCGATCAACAATATGTCATCTACATATAAGACCAGAAACATAAGTGAGCTCCCACTAGCCTTCTTGTAAACACAAGGCTCTTATTCGTTCTTGATGAAGCCAAACCCTTTGACTACCTCATCAAAACGAAGGTTCCAACTCCGAGAAGCCTGCTTCAGCCCATAAATGAACCTTTGCAGCTTGCAAACTTTCCTAGCATTTTCTGGACCATCAAGACCTTCAGGCTGTGTCATGTACACATCCTCACTTAAGTTTCCATTAAGGAAAGCCGTCTTAACATCCATTTACCATATCTCATAGTCATAAAATACGGCAATTGCTAGGATGATCCGGATAGACTTTAGCATGACGATGGGCGAAAATGTTTCATCATAATCAACACATTGAATCTGTCTGAAATCTTTCGCCACCAATCGTGCCTTATAGATGTGAACATTTCCATCAACGTCTATCTTTTTCTTAAAAATCCATTTACACTCGATAGTTTTTACACTATCAGGTGGATCGACCAAGTTCTAAACTTAATTCTCTCGTATGGATTCTAACTCGGATCTTATGGCTCTAAGCCATCTCTCAGAGTCTAGTCCCAACATCTTGCATCGGTCCAGATTCATTTTGACCCGGAACTTCCAGTCTAATCAGAACTTCTGGTTCGTCCAGGCAGGCCCAGAACTTTCGGTCCAACCGAAACTTCTGGCTCCTCCAGAAAACCGAAACTGGGGCTGGCCCGAAACTTCCGGTCCAACCGAAACTTCTGGATGCTCTAGAACCCGGAACTTTCGGCCCTCAGCTAGAACTTCCGGTTTCCCCAGAATTCTCTTGGGCACATTTCTATCAGTAGGGCGGGCGACAAGGGTGGCACGGCTAGGCAGCAGGGGCGACATGGTAGGGCAGTACGGGAGGCACGGTGGGGTGGTCAGCGGCTAGGTTGCCAGGGTGGCACGGCTTGACAACCTAGGTGGCGGCTAGACGACTGCACGGCACGGTGGCCGTGCAGCGAGCTACCCATTCCATCTCTTCTCATTTCCCAAACTAAACATTAGACTGAATCATCCCATTTCTCAAACCAAATACATGATCGAAGCATTCTATTCATCCCACACTAAACATTCTTACAGAACCATCTCATTCCATCGCATCCCCTAAAAATAGAACTATCCTATTCCATCCCTCCTCATACACCAAATCAACACTACATTAACATTCCCTCAATTTGGAAGGCTTATATACACATAAACAGAGTTATCAAAGTTATGGATGGAAATTTTGACTTTATCTCAAAAAATAGCTATAAGCTAACAAAAATATCCCCTCCAACATGATTGACATTATCTTTATCCCTACTAGGTTGTTGTCAATTACAGTGACCAACCTGTGATATCACTTTCTGGCTTTAATTGCATGGAAGAAATTGCTCTCTGCATTTACTACACTGGTACCCACCTTACCTCTATGAATGTATCTGCACACTCATCATGCACCATTGTTCGCATAATATGGTACCTCTATGATGTACCAGTCTTATGTCGTGTTTGACATAGCTATAGATGCAAGATTTTTTAAAGTATAACAAATCTAGCTATAATAAATCATCGATATATAGCTATAGATAGATTGTAGATATTTAGTTGAGATATCTGATTTTATTTTAACTAAAAAATAAATGTTTAAATCACTTTATTTTATCATACAAACTCTAGATCCAATATAAATCTCGAAGCTAGAACAATACCAAATAATTCCTTATTTTTCATGGCTTTAACTCCTCTATCAGTGTACTGCTAGATTCATGCATCCCCTCCATCCACACCTTGAGGCTAAGAACAGCACATGTGTTTATTTGGATCTCTTGAGATTTATAATTGGAGAAGTACTTCTGCATCCAGTCCATTATCCATGTCCCTCCAAGGACCAAGATGTTGGATATCCATCTCCATCCTGACTCTCAGAAAGTCCAAGTGGCCAATATTGCAAGTAAACAACTATGTGGCCAAAAAAGAACTTTTGGGTGGTGTGCTGTTTCTTCCGTTTCTTAGAACACATGTCACCATACAACTAACAAACGAAAATAGCAAGTGGGTATTTTCTTTGGCTTTTTTTGGGAGTGAGATACATAGTATGTTAAAAACAAATTGTTCCCATTAACAACAGATCAAAAATTTCTGCAAGGTTTGTACTTCTCGCTCCATATTATAAGTCGTTTGATTTATGATTTTTTATAAATCAAATTTCTCTAACTTTAAACAATTTTATATAAAAATATATCAACAATTATAACATTAAATTAATTTCATTAAATCCATCATGAAATATATCTTAATAGTATATTTATTTAATATTATAGATGATAATATATACATATTTTTAAATTTGGTTAAAGTCAGAGAAGTTTGACTTTACAAAAGTCAAAAGTAATATTAAATGGAGGGAGTAGTATTTTAGGTGCAGTTATTTCATTTTAAAAAGCATGAGAGCATTGTCTTTACGTTTTGAATACGTATCCTAGTATTCAACAAGTGCACACGGCCTAAATGCATTACTATGTTCTTATGCAGTCTGCTTCTTGTTTAATTTGATGCTTTGTCTTTACGTTTTGAATATGAGCTGTGGAATAAGAAAATTAGTTGGGGAAACCTTGTGATCAAAATTACTCATTTAGGCAAGATGGAAGAAGCTAAATGAAGAAAACACATGGCAAATAAACTAAACTAAAAGATGATATTTTAAATTACCTAATTACTCTATCAATTAGAAAGTATAAGGCAAGTATGTATTTAGGATAGTCAACATTTGTAATCTTTGACCAATGATTAGGCTAACAAATATATGTTTAGTAACATCCAAATCTAGCTGTTGAATGCCACCTAAGTCCGTTGGATTCATATTTAAAAGTATTATCATAAGATATATGATATTAATTTAATAGTGAAAAGATATTAGTGTTCAAAATTTAACTTTCAAACCAATGTCAAATATATGGATGTGTCATATTTGTGAGAGGGAGTAGCAGTATTAATTAGTTGAAAACTAGTACTGATTGGAGCAAGACAAGTTGGTGTCCTTTGATGCTGTACCAACGGCCAACCACTGCATGCATGCTGTGCTATCAAAGGGAGATCCTCCTGCTTTGTTTGTTTATTGCTAATGCTCTCTACATTATTGGTTGGATCCAAGCCCATCAATAGCAGTTTCAAAAAAGATAACTACAATTATTCAAACTCTCGTGCTCTCAAACTGTGATGTCATGCAGTAGACATCACGAAGGACAGCACCACTGGCAGTCTGACATCCAGTGGGCATGCACTGGAATAAAATTATAAGCTGCTGGGACGAATTCAGTATTGTTGTTGCATAATATCAATATCTTATCAACTATCTTAAATATTATTTTTTAGTGACCTAAATGTTTCACTAAAATCCACGATCGTAAGTTAGTCGATAAATTTACGGTGATACTCAAATCATGAATCTGCTGCTAATATATTGAACATTGCTAGATGGCTTAAAAGTTTATTGCTTAACAACAAGAGATGTAACTAAAAACAGAAACAATTAGAAAAAATCGTAATCGTTAGTTGATAAGTTATTTAGGTCTTACTAAAATCATGATCATTAGTTGATAAGTTATTTAGGTCTTACTAAAATTGTAATCATTATTTGATAAATTTATAACACCCCTATTAACCTGAAATCATGAATCCACCGTCGATATATTCTTAACATTTTGTTGCTTAACAAGAGATGTCACTAACAACAGAAACAAGTAGCAACAAAAGAAAAGCACACAATGGAAACTTAAAACTGCAACAAAGAACAGAAAACCTCGTGGACTTATGCATGGTTTGCTTAGAAATCTCGTTGTTTTGGTTAAAAATCTCCAAAGAGAATAGAGATGGAGAGAAAACCAGAGACCAGAAGCCGACCAGCAACCAAGACAGGACCAAAGCCGGGATCAAAGAAGGCTGTTTTTATTTTCAGATTGAATGAGAAGAAACTGCCACGCTGGATTGGTTGATGAGGCATATCAGCTGCATGCTTGATCCGAAATGTCAACCCCTAATTAATTATGCATGCGTGAGCAGCATTAGTACTAAATCACCAAGTTGTTGCCACTGGGACAGTGACACTTGCAACCCCCTTCTGAATCTCTGGTCCTTCCTCCTGAGCTGGGTATCATTCATCAGGGCAGCCAGATGCAGACCACCTCTACGGCTCTACATCCAAACCGCTTTCCTCTCGGCTTCCTCCCATGAGCTCTCCACCTTCCAGCAGCTGCCGGCGACCGCGGCGGCGGGGTGATGGCGACTGTTTTTAATGTCTCCGGCCACCATTGGTGAGGCCGACTTGCGTATAACGTGTATCAGAAAAACGAAAGAAATCGGCCATTGGCGAGCGAGGGCAGCCGTGTGGCAAGGTGACACAGTGACAAGCCACCTAACGTAGTATAAAGAACCTAGATAGTATGGTAAGGGCCGGTTTAAGAGAACGACTGATGAGATGAAATAATTGTCTTACTTTTTTTTATCAAATACTCCAATTCGATTCTTTATATAAATCGATTTAGTTTTTTAAGTATTTCTCAAATAAGAGATTTAATGATTTGATATTTAAAACAAGTGGTTTCGATTATTTACTATTCTAGCCCACAATTATAGATTCATATGGTCCCTGTCGTTGTGTACGAAACAACAGTATACCATGGGGGTACCCGCAATATAGATTTGGTTAGGTGATGGGGAGTGCTGTAGATGAATCTTGATGGTTATCTCTAACTAAGAGACAGGGAGGATCTTTAGATAGGTTCGGGTTTCCCGAAGGATAATAACCCTAATCCTGTTAGTGTTGAATGAGCTTTTGAGGCGTGAATAGCCTCAAGCGTATGAAATCGTCTAGAAAACGTGCCCTTTACAGCCTCCCTCCGATCCCTTTATATGAGAGGGATCGGGGGTTACAAAATGTAGTTAATATGCCCCATTAATAACCAATTATAAGGATAAACGGTCAATTCGTGGGCAATAACTCCAAGAGATAACAGCAATAATAACTGTACAACGTGGAGCTTAATGACGGCCTGGCTCTTGATGGCGACCATCCGAGTGCCTGTGGTCGGGAAGGCCTCCCGAGTGCTGGACTCGGGGAGCCTTCAGGTCCCCGACCGCTGGTTGTCTGGAGAATGTTGACCGTTGACTGATCGTCTTTAATGTTGAGTCTGTTGACTCCTCCTTTACTCGATCATCATAAAATCACTCGGGAGGTAACCGGAGATCATATTCCCGACAGCAGCCCCCGAGCTCTTTGCGGCACGCAGATAAAGTTGAGTAGTCGAAAAGGGCTTCAGAACTTAGTCTTGATGAATTTTTCCCGATCGGTGCACCGCTCAGGTGCACCTACCGGGTGTAGCCCCCCGAGACTGGAGTTTCTTGAATAAAATAAGCTCCAGGATCAGAGAGTTTTTTTTAAATCCCGCACATTCGGTGTATTAGCGTCCGATGAGACCAACTTGTGCATAGGGACAGATAGGCCATCAAGTGGTTTTTTGGCGAAAATGTGCCAGTTGGAGCAGTCCGGCGCAATGGAGTACTTGTAGGCCTCCTTTGGCGAAAAGACATCTGCTGCTGCAGACTAGCGCCTGTTAGAATCGACAGGTTCGATGGGACCGCGCTAGCTCCAAGGCCGCCTCGCGGACGCGAGTACAGTTTTAAAAACTGTAGGCGTCGATTTGCTTTCTGCTATCAACCGTTGGATCTGCAATCATCGGTTAGATGGATGGGTTGAAAATATATTGACCGACATAGTTAATACCGAAGATTGCTTTCAGACGCGTCCCGAGGCAATCACGGCGCATTGGGGGTCCGAACCATTGCTCGGAAGGTTTATAAATAGCCCGATTGAGGGTGCTTCATCCTTTCGCACACTTCAAGCCCCCAGCCTTCATCTTCTTCCTTGAGCCCTGATTCACTAGCGCCTCGCAACCCTAATCGCCACAGTGGTTGCATCGTGTACTACCGCAAGGCAAGGCGACTCTTCAACCTTAAGCCCGTAGCGCCACCACTTTCCATTCCAATGGCGGCCCTTGACCCCAATGCTGAAGTTGACCGGTCGGTGGAGTTCCAGAAGTCGAGGGCGGAGAAGCGGGTGGTGTCGCTG
>KE372367.1:1602280-1621322 GCA_000418225.1 Zizania latifolia
AGATCCTTTGTATCCTACTCTCGCTCGCTTAGACTAGACCCTAGGGACGAGTCTCGGCCAGCGACTTGACAAGTGATTGGGGCTTTTATTCAATTTTGCTAATTCTGTTATTAAAATTTTGCTATCCTTGCTACTAAATATTGCCTTCCAAGATCCACAAACTTCCTGTCAGAACAGATTGGATCCTTGTAATCGTTCCTCGCAAGTCATCGGACATCCCACCTTTCCAGTCATACCAACTGCTTCAATCGGTAAGAGCTTCGTAAGAGCTTGGTAAGACACGGAGAGTGAGAGAGACTCCCATTAGTTTCAATTTTGCAAGTTGATAGGGATAATACCTTTTGTGTTGTTTCCTATTTGCTACTAACAATGTCAGGAGAGGTGAGT
Organism: Zizania latifolia; assembly: GCA_000418225.1. Taxonomy (NCBI): domain Eukaryota; kingdom Viridiplantae; phylum Streptophyta; class Magnoliopsida; order Poales; family Poaceae; genus Zizania; species Zizania latifolia. Next base: position 1,602,668 of record KE372367.1, read on the forward strand.
GACTTCAAGGAGCAGCGGCGCGGCGAGGCAAGGGTGAACACGGAGTCCGGGAGACTCGGTATCATCGGGAACGTCAACGACGTCTCTTCTCCGGCCATCTCTCCATCAAACTTGCAGTATATCTCTTGTGCTCATCACATGTTTGTTGAAATGTCTCCAAGAGTTCAATACTGCACATCATGTGTTTGATTTAATGTGTACAAGACACTTGATTTTGGACTACATGGTATGTGTTTGATGAATTGTCTATGTGACCAAGTTGTGATGCATGTCTAGTATTTGTGTTATTGTTTAAAAGGATCCGGAACGCGTTTTTGCATGTTCGATGAAATGATACCGTGTTCGCTCACCAAGTGTTCGATGTTTTGAAATTGAGTGTTTCGGGTGTATCTTTTTTTATAGAACGCTCGTCCCACTTGTTGATGCATTTTGGTAGACCAATTTACACTTGTCTCTACAAGCAGCGTTTCTTTTAGGCGTTTATCTTTTCTAGGATTGTATCGTCTTGCTTTGAAGAGTGAACATCATTAGCATGGCCGTGGGCTAAGTCTTATCCAATCACTCGCAAGTCCGATATTTGAGTTTGAGGAAGATTTCTGAAATATAAGTATCGACTTGCCAGGTGTGACCTTTATTTGTTCAAATCATGAACTGAATCGCATCGAGTCACTTGCAAGCTTGACACTTAAATTTCAGAAGTTTTATTTTTCCGCTGTATTTTTGTTTTGCGCCCATTCACCCCCCCTCTGGTCGCTAGTTTCGGTCCTACAGCGTCTAATAATGCAGCCGAGTATGAAGCGCTTCTCAGTGGTCTGCGAATCGTCATTTCCCTCGGGGTTCAAAGGTTAATGGTATATGGAGATTCCAAGTTGGTTATCAGTCAAGTCAACAAAGATTGGTCCTACACCAATAAAAAGATAGATGCTTATTGTAAGGAGATCCGCAAGCTAGAAGGCAAGTTTAGTGGCCTCGAGTTCTATCATGTCCCAAGGGACGAGAACTCGGCTGCTGATTTCTTGGCCAAGCTCGGCTCATCAAGAGCCCCTATGCCAAGCGGTGTTTTTCTGAAAGAGCTCCTGAAGCCACCGATCCAAACTAATGAAGTTGAACCTTTGGAGGTCGAGAAAGCTCCATCTATCTTGGTCATTGCCAATAATGAAGAAGACTGGCGACAACCTATTATTAATTTCATCCTCACTACCAAAGCTCCCGAAGATAAAGATGCAGCAATTGGCCTTTCCAGAAAGAGCAAACAATATGTTATGGTGGGGTCAGAGTTGTACAAAAGAGCTGTTTCAACCCGAGTGCTTATGAAGTGTGTCAGTAGATCAAAAGGATCAGAAATCCTAAAAGAGATACACTCAGGCATTTCTGGAAATCATGCTGGTGCTCGAATACTGGTCGGCAAGGCCTTCAGGTCAGGCTTTTATTGGCCGACTGCTAATAAAGATGCCAAGCTTCTAGTCCGCAGCAGCCAAGGTTGTCAATTTTTCACCAAGTAGCATCATCTCCCTGCTCAACTCTCCAAACCATCCTGCCTTCATGGCCTTTTGCGTGCTGGGGGCTTGATATGGTTGGACCTTTTCCAAAGGCCCCCCAGGGTTATGATCGTCTCTTTGTTGCCATTGACAAGTTCACCAAGTGGATAGAAGTAATGTCATTAAGGACAAGCACCACTAAGAAAGCCGCATAGTTCATTCAAGGCATAGTATACCGATATGGTGTTCCTCATCAGATTATTACAGATCTTGGGACCCAGTTTACTAGCAATAATTTTTGGGAATTCTGTAAAGATTGGTGTATTGAAGTCAAATATGCTTCTGTTGCACATCCCAGAGCAAATGGTCAAGTTGAACGAGCCAATGGCATGTTACTCCAAGGATTAAAAGCCAGAATTTTTTATCCCCTTAATAAATATGGCAGTCAGTGGATGAAAGAATTGCCAGCTGTTCTTTGGGGCCTTCACACTCAGCCAAGCCGAGCCACTAGTCAGACTCCCTTTTTCCTTGTATACGGATCGGAGGCCATTTTACCGATGGACATGCTGCACGAGTCCCCAAAGATTTAGTATTATGAAGAAGGCGCAGCTGAGCAAACAAGAGAAAAAGATATTGATAGTCTCGAAGAAGCTCGTTTGGCTACAACAGTTTAATCTGATCGGTACCAACAGGGTCTGCGCAAATATCATGACCGTAACGTGCGTGGTCGGTCATTCCAAGTTAGAGATTTGGTCCTTCGCCGAGTACAATCCACAATCGGCGCTCATAAGCTATCAGCTCCTTGTGAAGGTCCATATATCATCTCGGAGGTCACCCGACCAGGCTCTTATCGCTTAATGCGTGAAGACGGTCAGCGCGTCGCAAACTCCTAGAATATTGAACATCTTCGACGCTTTTATCCTTAAAATAATAACCTAAGTTCTTATTTTGGATTAATAAAGATGTTCGATTTTTTCTGATCTTATCATCCTTTATTTTCTGCCCGACCCCGAGTGCTTGCATTCTTATCACTTTAACCCAAAGTCTATGATCTGCTATAGCTTGGTTAAGTTATTGTTGATCTTTTTTTGCCCACTCGGGGGCTCGGTTTTCACCCTATTGTTTACTTGATCAATCTTAAGTGCTATTTCTGACTACATGTGACGCTAATGATTCCAAATAGCGTGCATGCGGCTTAAGTTTCCCTACGCTATGGACCTAGGCTAAATGGTTGGAAATTCACTACAAGCGGTCAGGCATATGACACATTTATGAACAAGGAATATTACTTCATTAATCAAAATGTATATATACATTGTTTTTTGTTCTTCTACACTTTTTTTACTCGGCAGGCTCAGCCGGATACGTCTCCAAGTCTTCCACGAGTACGTTGGCCGTCTCCTCCACCTTCGAGTAGAGGCGCTCCACGTCGGACTCCCCTACGTTCACCGGCCACCCTAATCGGATGTAGTCCATGCGTGCTGTTGGATACAGCGCTCGGACAATCCCGAGTGCGTGTGTGACCGCCGACCGCATGAAGTCCTGGGCTTGCTACCGTAGACGTGCCGCCGACCCTTGGAGACGCTCCATAAAATGCTCCACTGACCATTTGGTGTTGACTGGCTCACCGTCGATCATCTTGATGAGTGCCTCAGCCCCAGCCCGATAATGGTCATGTTGCGCCTGAGTATTACTCATGCGCAACTCTAGGTCGGCGAACTGGGCGCTCACCCGGCGATGAAGCTTTGCAAACATAACAATACTTCAGAAAAATTTCATCAACTATGGCGAATGAAAGAGCAAGTCGATGGCTCGTACTTTTGTACTCACCGACTACATCATCGGCCTTCTTCTGGGCTTTGGCAGTGGTCATCTCAGCTGCCTTGATCTTCTTCTTGAGGTCGGCTGCCTCGGCCTCGGCCTTCAACGCCCTTGCCTTGGCTTCATCCCGTTCGGCCAAAGCTAATTCGGCCGAAGTGACCGAGTGGTCCGCCATCATAGTTGCAGTCTCCAACCGCTCTTCCATTGCCAGCCATTCTATTCGATAAAGACTAGTTAACACAGTTACAATATACAGTATTGATGAATTCGGATAAAGTGATCAAACACTTACCAGAGGATCGAATATCTAGTTGAGTGCGGAGGATTTCAACATCCTTTTCCGCCCTCCTCCAGGCGGCATCCCTCCGAGCAAGCTGGTTGGTCAATTGATGGACTCGAGCGTTCAACGCACCCAAGTCCATGATTGGCGCAGGGCAATTGGCACCCATCCTCTCGACCAACTAGCTCACAATACACTACAATAAACAAATCAAGTTTGTTCAATAAAACATATTATATTATGTGCAAAGACTAATGCTTGCAGGATTTACACTAGTCGCTCGACCAAGTTGGCAGAGTGCTTCATAGCACTCGACCACCCCTCGCTCGATCTCCCTAGTCGGGAGGTCGGCCGTGTCATTGACGGCAGGTGGTGGCACCTCCTCGACCTCTCCGGCGAGGTTGGCCTCCAGTTGCACCTCATTTGGGCGGTCGACCGCCTTCGGCGCCTCTGGTGGTATCTCCACAACAGTTACGCTGGGCTCAACCACCAGCGTTGGAGCAACCGAACTCAGCGCGGTCATGGTCGACTGAGCTAGGATGGGCGTGGCAGCGCTCGGCCCACCCATTATCGATGCGTCTAACCCCCTCGCCCTAGTTGCCGACGCAACTGCAGACGGACCGGTCGCCTCGACGAACACCACCAGGGCGGTGGTCGATGCGACCATTGCTGGCATCGTTAATCTGACCGACGCCGCTTCAGCCACAGCTGCGGGGTCAGCCATGGCATGGTCAGCATCACCGGCCGCCACAGTAACCACCGCCCCACCGTTCCCGGGCAACAGTGCAGGAGTGCTGTCAACATAAAAAAGTTAAGTTCAAATTTATTTTTATTTTAACTACTTGGCTACATTTGACGGCATCAAACTCACCACGTTGACTTCCAGAACGCCAACCTCTTTACTCGCCGAGTGAAACCAGATGTTGCTCCGGCCGGCAGTGGTGGAGGTGGGGCCATGGCGGAGATGACTCCAATGATGATGGCGCTGCAGCGCCGCCAGTTGCTGGTCTTGCCTCAGAAGTCTCCGATTCGGCACTAGCCTCTCCAGGAAATGATGATGGCACCTTGGGTGTCCCCTAGGCTGCCACCGTTGTCTTTGGCTTCTTCGCTGTAGCAGGCCAAACATCTTTACCCTTCCTCTTGGCCCCACTCAGCCCGGTGTGCGGGTCGATATCTTTTCGCCCAACCGCTCGGGGCTGCTCGGGCAGCGGCGGTAGTGAGCAGTACTCCTCTTGGCCTTGCACATTTTTCACAAGTGAGCACCTGACAGGAGATATCATCAAAAAATAATAAAATATCTTACCGGCGGTCAGGGGAAGCTGAGCTTGAAAGCTTGCGGAGTGACGTCGGGGTTGAGCGACAACCGACCGACGAAGATAGCCTTCACCCGCTTCTTCGTACCCTGGCTCCCGGGTAGGGTCGCTCCTGCCAGAGTACTCATACCCTGGCCGAGTCCGGAGCTTGAGTGGCTGGACGCGGTGGGACATGAAGTTCAACGTGACGTGGATCCTCGACAAGCCCTCTGCTCAAAGCTGCGCAATCATCTGGACAAGTTTGTCTACTTGGCCTTGCTCCTCCGGCTGGCAGCGGTCAGTCCATGTGAGTGCCGGCATCGGCACTCGGTCAATCTCCGAAGAAAAGGCCGGCTCATGGTTCCCGAATAAACTCCACGATGGGTAATCGTCTAATCAATATAGCTGATAACGCCTGGAGTTATTACCCATGAACTGACCGTTTTCCCTCATAATTGGTCATTAGTGGGGCACATTAATTAGAAATTGTAACCCTTGATCTCTCTCATATATAAAGGGATCAGGGGAGCCTACTACAGACATATTTGCCTAGCTAAAGACATTTTGTTGATACACTTAAGGCTATTTTTCAGCACTTAAGCCCAGATTACACATACAGGAGTAGGGTTATTATCCTCCGGGAGGCGCGAACCTGTCTAAAAAGACCCCCTGTCTCATAGATTGAGATATCCATCGAGATTCATCCACAGAACTCCCCAAAACCTAACCAAAACCTTACTGCGGTTATCCCCGTGGTATACTGTTGTTCTAGCGCAACGACAATTGTGGATCGACAAAACTGGTCGGCTATGTCATGTACACATCCTCACTCATATTTCTATTAAGGAAAGTTGTTCTGACATCCATCTGTCATATTTCGTAATCAAAATATGCAGCAATCATTAGAATGATTTGAATAGACTTTAGCATTACGATGGGTGAGAATGTTTCATCATAATCAACACCTTGAATTTGTTTGAAACCTTTTGCCACCAATCGCGCTTTATAGATGTGAACATTTCCATCTATATCTATTTTCTTCTTAAAAATCCATTTACACTCGATGGTTTTTATACCATCGGGTGGATCAACCAAGTTCCAAACTTGACTGGTGTACATGGATTCAAGCTCGGATGTCATGGCTCTAAGCCATTTCTCAGAGTCTAGTCCCACCATCACTTCTTCATAGGTCTTGGGCTCATCGTTATCCAATAACAATATATCCCGTTTCTGATTGATCAAGAACATGAACCTCTCAGGTGCATGTCATGTCCTCTCTGACCTACGTGGTGCAACAGGTTCTTCAACACTTTGATTATCCTGTTGTGGTTGTATGGGAGTTGAAATATTTTCAACTGTTTCTTAAACTTCTTTGAGATGCACCAAACTCCCACTAACCCTTCTCGAGAGAAACTCTTTCTCTAAGAATATACTATGTCAGGTGTCAAACACTTTGCCGAGTTCCTTGTTATAGAAACAACATCCTTTGTTTCTCGAGGATACCCGATAAAGAAGGACTTGTCGGATTTTGGAGTAAGCTTATCGGACTGTAAACACTTTACATAAGCTTCATAACCCCAAATTTTAAGAAAAGATAGATTAGGACGCCGTCCTATCCATATCTCATATAGAGTCTTTTCAACCGACTTTGATTAAACCCTGTTTAGTGTGAAAGCGGCTGTTTCAAGAGCATATCCCTAGAAGAATAATGGAAGATCACATTGGCTCATCATTGATCGGAACATATCTAATAGGATACGATTTCTCCGCTCGGAAACCCGATTCCACTGAGGTGTTCCGGGTGGAGTCCACCGTGAAACAATGCCATAATATTTTAGATGATTACCAAATTCAAGGCTCAGGTATTCTCCTCCATGATCAGATCTTAGAAATTTTATTGTCTTTCATAAATGATTTTGTACTTCATTCTGAAATTCTTTGAACTTTTCAAAGGACTCAGACTTATGCCTCATTAAACAGATATACCCATATCTACTAAAGTCATCGGTAAAAGTTATGAAGAATTGAATACCATCTTTGGCTATTGAACTCATTGGTCCGCATACATCAGTATGTATGAGTGCCAACAAGTCATTTGCCCTCTCACTTTGACCTATGAAAGGTGCCTTTATCATCTTGCCAAGTAAACAAGATTCACATGTCTCAAATGATTCAAAATCAAAAGAGTCGAGAAGAACATCTTTGTGGAGCTTCTCCATGTGTCTTATTTATATGGCCTAAGCGACAATGCCAAATAAATGTAGGATTCAATTTATTAAGATGTTGCCTTTTCGTATTAATGTTATAGATGAGAGATTCTTTAGGATTAAAAACATATAATCCATTCACCAATGGAATATGAAAATAGAACACTTCTTTCAAATAAAGAGAACAACCACTGTTCATTGATCTAAAGTCATAACCTTTTGCTTGCAAATATGAAGCAGAATTAACATTCTTAGATAGAGATGGAACACAATAATAATTATTTAATTTAAAAACTAATCTTAAAGGTAGAGACAATAGCATGGTGCCGACAGCAACCGCAGCAACTCTTGCTCCATTGCCATGCGAAGATCCACTTCGCCTTTAATCAAACTTCTATTTCTTCTTAACCCCTGCAACAACATGTAAATGTGAGCCACTGATCCGGTATCAAATACCTAACAATCAGTAGATGAAGTAACAAGATTGATCTCTATAACATTTATATCTAAAGCGGAAGTCGTACTTCCCTTCTTCTTGAGATCCTCTAAGTACTTCTTACAGTTTCTCTTCCAATGACCCGGCTCCTTATAGTAAAAGCATATTGCATCTTGAGCCACCCCTTTCTTGTCCTTTTTGGTCTTGGAATTGCTCGCGATCTCATCGGAAGTCAACTTCCTCTTGACCACACATTTCTTGACACAGGGCTGTTTCTTGCCTTTATTCAACATCATTACATGATTGTTATTTTTCTTAATGCTTTTCTTGGTGGTTTTCAGCATCCCATGTAGTTTTGTTAAAGTTTTGTCCATGCTATTCATATGATAATTCAGTATGAACGGTTCAAAACTTGATGGCAGGGATTGAAGAATCAGATCAATAGCCAACTCTTGGCTAAGGGGAAAACCAAGCTTTTCAGACTATCAATATAGCCAATCATTTTGATAACATGGGCGCTAATGGGATTCCCTTTAGCAAGCCTACACACAAACAAAGATTTTGAGGTGTTGAATCTCTCGACCCTTGCTTGGTTATCAAACATGCCACGTAGACCTACAATAATATTTTATGCGTCTGTGTTCTTATATTGTTTCTGAAGCTTAGAGTACATTGTGGCAAGCATAAGACAGCTCACATCGAGGCAATCATTAGTGTGCTTCTCATAAGCACACCGTGCATTCACAGTAGCATTGTCAGGCAAGTCATTAGGGTAGGGACTTTCAAGAATATACTCTTTTCTTTCTTGTTTGAGAGCAATTCTTAAATTTCTATATCGATCCATAAAGTTTGTTCCATTAAGCTTTTCTTTCTCAATGATAGATCACAAATTAAAAGAACTAGACATGATAGAGGCTAACATAATCTATAACACAAGATATACAAAGTTTAGCACTTATGTTTATGTTAATCTTTTATTAAACTATTTAACAAAAGATTCTCCTGCTATGATTTTGGAAACCAAAACCTCCCTCTAGGTTACATAGCGGGTCAGGATCCTCGTTTCACTAATTCGTAGTGAGCTTTAGTATCACTTCTAGAAATTAATGACACAGGGTAAGCAACATCTTACTAATCACATCTCCATGTTACTCCTATTTGTTGGGTTAGCATCACCATGATCTGGCCCTAACCTTATGCCCTAAGGTTCAAAACTATTTTGATAACCTTATTAAGCAAACCAAAAGCTTTCACATATAGATGTCTAACATCTATCCCAACTAGCAATGATACTTGCCGATACTCTGCTTTGATAGACCCACTAAACAATGATGACCACCATGTTAAGTGCAGCAATTAGAAAGGCATAAATACTTAATTTTTCTTGAGGAATACTATCCTACCATGGCAACATATCACATATGACATTGCATAAAAGTGGGATAGTAAATATCACAAATAAACATATTCAACTTTGAAATAGCATGGCCTAAACAAATGGTGATATCTATCTCCATTAGTGGTATAGACGATCTCCATCCTCTACATCACTCCTTCGGGCCACCATGCTTAAAATCCTGTAATCTTAAATCTATACTACTACTATAATAGCTAGAAAATGAAGATTACAAACATTGATTCAAGCATCCGACACGCAGGTCAGCAAATACAGCAGAGATAGCTATCCAATAGCCGAAGACCATGGCATGCAAGCCATGCATAGGAGTTATATGCATCACATACATCTCTTACAAATTATATAGGGCCATACCATTCACATCATTCTCTGCAAAAATAAGTTAGACGTAGAATCGTATTCTAGCTAACGATGTGAACCAGGACTCTATACGAGGCATGACTATATACAAGGCTCGCATACATGGCAGGTTGCAGGGCAGCGCCCTGTCCACTAGCAAAAATTCACAGATCCCATCTATGAAATCGGTAAGGAAAAACCTCTCGGGATAACCGATTTATCCCGATCCGAGACAACTTCTCAAGAACAAGTTTTCCTTTAGCCGATGGGGTCGGTGAGGTGGTCGGGTGATGCGCTCGAGGACTCAGTGACAGTGGTCGGGAAGACCAGTCGAGAGGTGCCTGAGGCGGTCAGATCGGTAACCTACATAGATCAGGATATGTGTTTGTATCCAATGTAACAACTTATCTGATTCAAGTGTTATGATCCGATCTGCAACTACCCCATAATCCAATTGATCTCATCAACCCGTGTTGCCAATTGATTTATCACATGAACCGATCGATCAAGACTGCAATAGATCTAATCTACTACAACTACATATCCACTATATGCACCGATCTAGATCACAATCTATGCAATATGGCTCTGATACGACTGTTAGGGAACGAGGAAGCTACGCTAGTTGAAAACAAAAATTTTCTACCACACACACTAGGATATCTTGCTAAGAGAAGGACCATAGATCAATACCTCAGGCACGCAGAGCAGCGGAAGGAGAGTTGGAGTAGCGAGCCAATCTAACTCGAGTGTGCTAATGTTATCGGGAGCCGATCAGTGTCCTCAGGAAGCCTTCTCTCGATGATGCCCTCGAGAAGCCTTCACCCGATGACGCCCTCGAGAACTAGACGATCTGATCGGGAAGTCCTCGGTTGAACTCGAGCCAATGACGCCACCTATCCAGTTAGCGACGCCAATGCCGATGAGTGATACAGTCAAGCAACGTATCTACTGGTATCCACACATCTAGGGGTAGAACACCGACCGATAGTGTACTAGCAACTAGATGGTTGGCGAGATGGTCGGGCTTGAGAGATGGTGGCTAGGGTTTGCTCTTGGTGGCTAACAACTTAACACAAGAAACACATCAACATGCGAGGGAGAAGCATAGCTTCCCTGTGCCCTGCACCCTCATTTATATAGATGTCCTAGGTTAGGCCTTACTGGGCCCAACCAGGACTCTACTCAGATCCCTATCCGATCTATTCAGATCTCCATCCAAACCGTTTGGATCTCTATCCATATTGAGTCAAATTCGAATCCTATTCGAATCCAATATTCCAACCGTTATTTTTTCACACCGATGCGCTCGTAATTTGATTTACACTTGGTTTCAACCGGTCTAGCCATGCCCACAAAAAACTTCTTTGTTGCTTTGGGAATTGACATTAGCTTCTCAGGAGCTGGCTTTTTGAAGTGCTCCTTCATGGCGGCATGAGCAACCACGGCATCTGTCTCCTCATCAATTCTATCATAGGGCAACTTCTGTGCTATCTTTGTCTTCTTAGGTGCCCGTTGTTGGGAGGAGGTTGATTTTATCTTTAATGTACTTGTAGATTTTGATTTAAACTACCTCGGTGGTGGACTTTGCTCCCTTGCAGGTGGTGTTGGCTCCTTAAGAGGTGGTGTTGGCTCCCTTAGAGGTAGAGGTGGAGTTGGAACCCTTCGAGGTAGAGATGGCTCCATCGGTGTTGGAGTTGGATCCCTCTGTGGTGGAAGTGGATCCCGTACATGTCATGCCCAAAAATTCCAACCATTTCCTGACGATTTATTGTGCGGAAAATACCCTCTTCTAGGAATCAGCCAAGGCACACAATAGATAATTTATTAGAAATCAAAAGCATAATTCTTCATGATGAAATAAATAGAGTACTTTATTATAGAGGTGGCATTGGAACCTCAAAACACTAATGAGAGGAATAAATAACTTCTACACGACTCCTTATTGACGCAGCGGCGACTCCACTCCACAGGCAAACTTGACTGGGCCTAGCTCAAAAGGTGCCACCTTCATCTTCGCTAACGTACCCCTCTTCTGATGGTAGGGGAACGCAAAGGTGAGTATTTTGAGTACTCAGCAAGCCATCCAAGTGGAACAGTAATAATGCACAAGGGTAACAAAAGATGCGTAATAGGGCTCATTTGCGTAAAAACAGCATTAAAGAGAGACAAAATTGAAAGAGTGACTCTAATTAAGTTGGAACCTTAAAAACAATGTTATCCAATCACTGAATAACTCTATCCAGAGTTATCATGCCCAAAACCTAACCTTACCACTCTAAACCAGAGCTAACTAGGTTAAACAGAATTAAACATCAGATTAATTAAGTAACAGTGGCACTAATCATGAAAGACATTGTATTGCCCACCCTTGACCATGGGCAAAGCTATTTGAATAGCTTTACTCTAATCAGAGGTGCACAACTTTACCCACAAGACACAGCCCTATAACATGTCACCATGCGCCTCAATACGACCATGGTATCTCGGAAAAGAGCTGTGATAAGACCCTTTCACCTAGATCCTCCAAGTTTCACACCCCAGGATACCATCTATCCGACACCCTGGCATAGATATACCCCTGGCGCTCCCATCTACAATAGCAGAGACTTCGAAGAGTACAGGGCTACCGATGATCTCGATACTCCACTTGGGATCCCTAGGCTATAGGTCAGACTATTACCCATGCTGGCTTATGGCAAGTGCTCTTTTGAAGTGCAACAATGTCCCATGAACTGGTCCTTAAGTGTCATGAGCACGACTAGCAAAACCATGTACTCACAACCCACCTTAGTCAGGTTTTAGTGGAATTTAATTATCAACCAGTTCACTAGTCAACAAGTAATTGTATAAACCAACATTAACATGTAAATGGTATTAATGAGCATGATGAATGTGATTCTAGTTCCTAAGCAGGGCTAAGCAAATCCTAAACATTCTAGATAAACCATAGTAAAGATTCATACAGGTCAAGTTATTAGTCCCAGGGTAAACAAGGAATAGGTAATCAACAACAAGAGGCAATACAAGCAGGCTATTTCCCTTTCTTGATGACATTCAAAAATAAATGCACTTTTGAAAGAATGATAGCTTTTATACATGGGTTCAACATGATCAATAGAAAGACTTAAATGACTTGCCTTGCTGAATAGGGATAAAAATAGGCGCTTCCTCGATGAACACAGGCTCTTCAAGGACTTCGGAGGCTATACGACATTACAAAATAGTATAAATAATTAAAAACAGTACATAAGATAAACTATTCTATGTGTTTTGTTTATTAGGTAGAGCTCAATTTTAGAAAAATTATGCAATTTGAATGGTTAAATTTGGAGTTAAAATGAATTAGTTTTGAATTTTTAAAGTTTGGAGTACTGTTCTGCAATTTCTGAAATTAAAATCGAATTATGACATAATACCGAATTATTTTCCTAAAGGAAATCCTGATTTATTGCGTCAGTAGACGGTGAACGCGCGCATGTGGGGATGGGGCCATGTGGCAGCCACGTGAGCGGGGGCGGCTGACGCAGCGCAGATGTGGCGCTGACGCGGTGGCCACGTCGGAGCCACGCCGGGGCGGCGAGCGGCGGTGGCATTGGACCTGATGGTCGCTGGTGATCGGTGGTACGGTGATTGATGGCGACCACAGGGACCAAACCAGGAGAGGACAGCGAACTCACCGGTGAGATCGATGGTGAGCGGCGGCGATGAGAAACGGTCGGTGGTGGAGAGGAGCGGCGGATGGCTTTGGGTCGACAACGGCGAGGGGTTTTTGGCGGTCGGCGACGATGGTGGAACGGCGAACAGTGGCCAACATGTGATGGCAGAGCTAACCATGGGGTCGGTGGTGGCTGACGGCAATTGAAGCGACAGCGAGCGGTGGCTAAAGATAAGCAGAGGTAGTGGAGAGAGGGCGCACGGCGCGACGGTGACTAGCGGTGCTAGGGCTTGGGCTAAGGGGTGCGGAACAGTGGAGAGGCCCTCGAGTTTAGTTTTTATAGGCGGTAGAGGAGTCTAGGGGCTTCACGACTCCAGCGATGGTGGAGCGGCGGTTGTGGCTAGGCGGTTGTGGGCATAGGTCGGGCCCAATTCACTGGGGGAAAAGGCCGGTGAGGGGTAGTGGTTCAATCGGTGGGCTCGCACTCGGCACAGAACAACGGCAATGGTGGATTTCACGAGGACGTGGCGGCGCTAGGGCACGGCGACACGGGCGTGAGGTCAGGGACAGACACGACAGGCGGGCGATAACAGGCCAGTGGGGCACGACGGATTGGTCTAGGGCAGAGGCGCGAGGTGGATTGGGCTGGCCAGAGGCCGGCCCAAGCAGGGAGAAAGGAATTTTTATTTTTAAAAATCTGATTTTTTTAATTCTTTTCTTTTAGAAAAGGCTCCAAAATTCGGGAAAATATATTTTTAGCTCAGAAAAATTCTTTACATTTTTAAAGACTTTGGCAAAAAAATTCAGCAACATTTTACTTGTAAAAATTTCTTCCTCAAATTTTTATTCCCAAAGATTCTTTCTTTTCCTTAAAGAAAAATTCTATTTTTATTTTTTTTGTTAAAAACCCTTTTTCCTTTTATTTTATTCACAACTTTTATTACTTTTATATTTTGAAAATTTTAGGCTATGACAAACCTACCCCCTTAAACAGAATCTCGACCTCGAGATTCGGAAGCGCTTAGAAAAAGGTGCGGATGGGTGGCTCTCAATTCATCTTCACGCTCCCAAGTGGCTTCTTCTTCCGAATGATTGCTTCACTGAACCTTGCAAAATTTTACAACCTTCTTCCGGGTCCTTCTTTCACTGACTTCCAGAATACGAACAGGCTTTTCCACATATGTCAAATCTTCTTAAAGTTCTGTTTGCTCGACATCTGCAACTTCAGAGGGGACACACAGACATTTCTTTAACTGGGACACATGGAACATGTTGTGGATATCTGCCATGGATGAGGGTAACTCCAATTAATAGGCAACTTCTCCTCTTTGACTTGTTATTCGGTATGGTCCTACAAAACGTGGTACCAACTTTCCTTTAGTCTAAAAACATCAAACTCCACAAAAAAGGGTAACTCTGAGGTATACAAAATCTCATTCTTTAAAACTGAGGTCTCGACGATGATTGTCGGCATAACTCTTTTGCCTCGACTGAGCAACCTTTAATCGATCTTGAATGATTCTTTCTTTTCTTTCAGCTTCTCTTATGATATCAATACCAAAGACTCGATCTTCACCAATCTGATCCCAAAACAACCGTGTTCTACACTTCCTTCCATATAGGGCTTCAAACGAGGACATCTGAAGACTAGCTTAGTAATTGTTGTTATAAGAAAATTCAGCGTAGGGCAGGTTGTTATCCCATGATCCTCCAAAATCAGGAGCATAGGCTCTCAACATATCCTCTAGGATCTGATTCACTCTCTCTGTCTGACCATCTGTTTGGGGGTGGTAAGCTATACTTAAATTTAGACAAGTACCCAATTCTTCTTGCAGTTTCTGCCAAAACTTAGAAGTGAACTGTCTTCCTCTATCTGACACTATTCTCTTTGGAACTCTGTGCAAGCAAACGATTCTAGCCATGTATGTTTTAGCCAACTGACTACTATGATAGGTGGTCTTGACTGACAAAAAGCGAGCTACTTTTGTTAATCGATTGACAATAACCCAAATAGAATCATATCCTGAGTTTGTTCATGGCAACCCTATTATAAAATCTATTCCCACTTCTTTCCATTTCCATTTGGGCACTCTTAAGGGTTGGAGTAATCCTGCAGGTCTCTAATGTTCTGCTTTCACCCTTTGACACACATCACATATTGCCACATACTCTGCTATCTCTCGGTGCATACTAGGCCACCAAAACTTTTCCTGAAGATCTTGATACATCTTTGTACTCCCAGGATGAATAGAATTTTGGGTCTCATGGGCTTCACGAAGTATTAGATCCTTCAACTCCTTCTTATCTGGTACACAAATACGGTTCCCATACCATAAAGTACCTTGCTTATCTTCAACAAACTCTTGAACTTTTCTTTCCTTCATGCTTTCTTTAACTTCTAGAATGTAGGGATCATTGACTTGAGCTTCACGGGTTTGATCTAGCAGTGAAGGTTGAGCTTCTAGAGCCGCTACAAATCCACTTGGGATGACATTCAAGCTTAACTTCTCAAACTCTTATAGCAATTCTAAAGATACATCTTGATGAGGACATCACCGCTAAAGATACATCCACACTTGATTACCAAGGACCGATGACTCGTGCTCGAGTTCGTCAACTTAATTGTCAGGTGAATTCGCTCCTCGTTACTCAAGCAAGTTCTCCTATGAATGGAATACTACTAAGTTTCGGTTATGATTGTATTTTACTTAGGAACATGGGAGAAGGGATGTTGGATCGGTCGACCCCATCAGCACGACCATCGGCCACCACTCGGCCATCATCGGTCGACCATCGGCAGACCACCGACCACTATGCACCGACTACCGACCACCATCGGCCGATCACCGACCACCATCGGCCGATCACCGACTACGACGCCACCGATCAGAAATTACAGAGTCCAGTCAGAAGCCGAATTCCAGACCGAGTTGAGTCAGAGTCATATTAGGTTAATCGAGTCTGTCTTAGGGTTAGGGTTTATTTTTGAGTCCTTTTAGGTTATGGCCCACTTAAAGAGGGTATCTCATGTCATGTAAACCCTATAAATAGATGGCCGCCGCCTTTGAGAGGACTTGGGTTTTGCTTAGATTATTCTGTCATCGCAGTTTCGCTGTCTATCGGTTTGTAGAACCCCAAACTTCGAGTGCTTAAGATTATTATCAGCAATCCAGATTGCGTTTGCCTTGTTCTTGCAAAGTTCTTCGATTGATTTGTAGGATCAAAACCTTCATGGTGAGGTCAACTACATGAGTGCGTGGTTGATAATGACTAGACGAGAGGGTGTAGCGATTGCAAGGTTCCGATCGCTGATCGGAGGCCTTAAAGCGTCAACGTCCACTCGTCGCCTCAATCGAACCTATCGGAAGATCGGGCCACAATTTGCACCCCGGTGCTCATCACTTCTTCAACTGAAATAGCATTCCCATAGGTCTTGTGACTAAGGGCATCTGCTACAACATTGACTTTACCAGGAAGGTACTGTATACTGACATCATAATCCTTGACTAACTCAAGCCATCTTCTCTGTCGAAGGTTTAAATTGGGTTGAGTGAAGATATACTCCAAACTTTTATGATCCGTAAAGACCTCAGTGAAATTCCTAATGAGATAATGACGCCAAATCTTTAAAGCTTGAACCATTGTAGCCATTTCTAAATCATGGGTAGGATAATTCAACTCATGGAGTCTTAACTGCCGGGAAGCATAAGCAACTACCTTTTCTTCTTGAATCAATACACATCCTAGGCCATGCCGGGATGCATCACAATAAACCTGAAAATCTCCCTTAGGATTCGATAAAATTAGCACTGGGCTGACACCAGTCTCTTCTTTAGCTCTATGAAACTTTCTTCACATTCGGGCGTCCAAACAAATTTCTCATCCATCTGTAGTAACTTGGTCATAGGCTTGGCTATCTTAGAGAAATTCTTAATGAATCGACAGTAATAACCCGCAAGTCCAAGAAAACTTCTTATATCAGCGGTATTCTTAGGTTGCACCCAATCAGTAACTGCTTCGACTGTACTTGGATTAACAGCAACTCCAGTAGAAGTGTTGATGTGGCCGAGAAACTTCACTTCCTTCAACCAAAACTCACACTTGCTCAACTTAGCATACAACTGATGTTCTCTTAACTTCTGCAGTGCTAGGTGTAAGTGCTCTGCATGCTCCTCCTCCGTCTTGGAATATATAAGGATATCATCAATGAACACTACTACAAACTTGTCCAAATACTCCATAAACACACTATTCATCAGATTCATGAAGAAAGCAAGGGTGTTGGTCAACCCAAAGGACATCACAAGATACTCAAACAGTGCATAACGGGTGGTGAAAGTTGTCTTAGGGATATCATTCTCTCAAATTCTCAACTGATGGTATCTTGACCGATGATCTATCTTAGAGAAAACTGAGGCTCCTTGCAACTGATCAAATAAATCATCAATTCGAGGAAGAGGATATTTATTTTTGATGGTGACTTTATTTAAAGCTGTATAATCCACAAACATTCTCTTGGTCTTGTCCTTCTTTTCTACGAAGACAATAGCCTCTCCCTAAGGAGAGGTACTTGGTCGGATGTATTCTTTCTCCAACAATTCTTCCACTTGTTTTTTTACTTTAGCCAACTCATTCCGGGCCATTCGATAAGATCTCTTATGAATTGGGACCGTACCAGGAGCTAGATCTATTCTGAACTCGATATCTTTTTTGGGTGGCATACTAGGTAACTCTTCTGGAAAAACATCAGGATACTCTTGTACCATAGGTATTTCTTCAATCTAGACTTTATTTAGCATGACACTCAAACTAGACGAGTTAGGGTTGTGGAAGGTGATGGTTTGGCCAAGGTGATTGGTTATGGTGACTTCCCTAGTCGTACACTTAATTTCACCCTGATGTTTTATTAACCAATCCATTCCTAAAATGACATCTAGGTCCTTGGATTCTATTAGGATGAGGTTGCCAAGGAAAGGGACATCAAGGATTTCAATGATTACCATATGACTAAAAAGAGAAGTAGGCATCTGGTGACCAGGTGTACAGATTACTAGTGAGTGGGGGAGGAGCTCTACATCCATTCCATATTTTTTCACAAAACTTTTTGATATAAAAGAATGAGTTGCACCGGAATCAAGCAGTACTGTTGCAAGTATTGAGTTAACAAAAAACGTACCCAATACCACATCAGGAGCAGCTTAAGCTTCTTCTGTCATCACGTGATTGACTCTTGCCTTGACTTGGCCGGCAGATGCTTGAGTTAGCACTACTACAGTCCTACTCTGATGCTTGGGCTCTATGCACTTGTCAGAATAGTGACTAGGCTTAAAGCAGTTGAAACACACTACTGGTTTTTCACTGTTGTCCTTCAAAGGAACTTGATTAGCACTGGTGACTGGAGCAGTGTGAGGCACATTAGGGCGATAAGCTTGAGGTGCATTGCTAGTGTTCCCACTCCCACTAGCAGCATAGAACTGACGAGGGTGATTGGTCTGAGCATTAGGCCCTCCAGATTGCTGTTGCTGTGGCATCACCATGAAATGAGGCCTTTGATTATTAGATTGTTGGTTCTGCACCATACGACGCTTCTTAGACTCCATCCTATTATGCTGATCTTCTTAACGAATAGACTTATCAACCAATTTCTGAAAAGCAACATAATTCCCAGAAATCAGATAAATGGCTAGTTCATCATTTAGACCTCCCAGGAGCTTCTTCTGACGCTCT
>KE372367.1:1622797-1635003 GCA_000418225.1 Zizania latifolia
AACCTTCCTCGGCCAACCTCTTCATCAAATACTGCAGTATACCTTTCTTGCACTTCACCTGTTTGTTGAAATGCCTCTAAGAGTTTTGTACTGCATCCAAAGTGTTTGATTAAATGTGTACAAGCGCTTGATTTTTGAACTGCACTTCATATGTTTGATGAAATGTTTATATGATCCAAGTGCACTTCAAGTGTTTGTTGTTTTGTGAGAGAGGATCCAGAATGTTGTTTACATGATTGATGAAATGACATTGCGTTTGTTCACAAAGTGTTTGATCTTTTGCATTTGAGTATCTCGGGCGTATCTTTTTCTATAGAACGCTCGTCACACTAGTGAATGCATTTTGGTTGGTCGGGTTACACTTGTATCTACGTGGTGTGATTCTTTTTGGGTTTCATCTTTTGGAGGAGACTGTATCAACTTGCTTTGAGAGTGAACATTTTAGCACAGCCTTGCGCTGAGTCTTTTGAAGTCACTCGCAAGTTTGATACCGGAGATCAAGGAGGTTTTAATCTTTATCCACATTTTTATTTTTGCGCCTATTCACCCCCCTCTGGTCGCTAGTTTCGATCCTTCAAGTGGTATCAGAGCCTAGTTAGGGTTTTTTCATACCTTAAATGGTTCGAGACCCAAAGTAGAGCGACCATGACGTCTTCGGGGAAGGTCCTGTCCTTGGAAGCCTTTGGCTATACCTATTGGAAGACTCACATGCGAGCTTATCTTTTGAGCCAACTTATGAGGTTAGAAACAAGTGCATTAGATGGGCCAACTTATCTTTTGAGAAAACTGGTGGCCTCATATGGAGAAACTCGGACAACTTGTTCTGAACTAGGACAGGTGCAGGTAGGGGTTGAGCAAGTGGTGCACGCTGTTGAGTATGCATCTGATTCATCAGCATAGCCATAAGCTTGTTCTGATTAGCAAGCACTTGAGCCAAGGTAGGGTTCTTAGGCATTGGAGGTGAAAGGTTGTGCTGATGCTGTCCGTTGTTTGATCCACCGGCTTCTTCCATACCTTCTTGAGAGTTGATGCGGCGAGTCTAAACTATCTTACTGAAGGGAACAAACGAAGGCAGGAAAATGCGAGATTTAGAAAGAGAGAAGAGAAAAGAGAAAAACATCTTGTACTAATCTGAACTTTGTTATGATTTTTATTAGACTCTAGACAGAAACTCCTAAGTCTAGATGTATCACAAAAGCCGATACAAACCACACACTATGGATAAGCAAAAGCTAACAAGCATTTAGCCTAAGCAAAACAAATGCCTAACACAACATACTAAGGGTGCATGAGGACTCTAGGGACTAGGCTCCTCTATCTCTAGATCAAAAGAAAACACTAGCTCTTCTGGATCTTCCTCCATTACTCCATCTTCTTCATCCTCTCCTTCATCACTCTCAATAATGATGACCTCATCTTCGTGCATCCTCTTGATCACTTGTATCTTTGGCGGCATCCGAACTCGCTTCCTCACGGTATGACAGATCCTTGCACCTCCTGGTGGAGACTCTCTCTTTAGTGCAGCAACTTCCTTGCGCAGCATGTCCACCTGGTCCTACAACTAACAAATGGTCTGCAAGTTCCTGTTCTCCTGCTCATGTGATCCAATGAGTGCATCCTTGTGACAATCATCCATTGCCTTCAGCATATTTGTCACCTTGACCATGGTGGCATTATCTTCTTCATCATTGGGTGGATTGCTCGCATAGTTATCTTGATGAGTCTTCCTCGGGTGATACTTGTACTCTGATCCTGACAATTTGGCTGCATAGCGCTCTCGAAGTTCTCTAATTGCAGCATAGGCGGCTTCTTGACAGGCATGGTTGAAATTCCTTCCTTCGACTTCCACTATCACTGATGGGATAGTATCTATCTCACTCATGATGGCTCCGTGGTAGCTGCCTTGACTTGAGCATATGTCGAAATCTCTTGGTATCCATAGAAAAATACCATATGCCTCAACTCCTTGATAAAACCCTTCATTCTGAAGCACCTCTGGGGCTAGGATCCTTCTAAAGATATCTAGAAAGAATAAAATAAAATAAAATCAGCAACACTTTTCTTTTAAAGGAAGAACTTTTTGAAGAGAAGAGATGAGTATAACTAGGAAAATAATTTTCAGCTTCTAAGATTAAACCATTTGGCCATTTCTACAGTCAAGGTAACTCTGATATCAACTTGTCATACCTAGAAATTCTAACCATTTCCTGATAATTTATTGTGAGGACATTACCCTCATCCAAGAATTAGCCGAGGCACACAATAGACAATTTATTGGAAATCAAAAACATAATTGTTCACGATGAAATAAATAGAGTACTTTATTACAGATGTGACTTTGGAACCTCAAAACACTAATGATAGGAATAAATAACTTCTACATGACTCCTTATTGACGAAACGACGACTCCATTCCACAGGCAGACTTGACTGGGCCTAGCTCAAAAGGCACTACCTTCATCTTTGTTGACGTACTCCTCTTCTGATGGTGGGGGAATGCAAGGGTGAGTAATTTGAATACTCAGTAAGCCATCCAAGCGGAACAATAATAATGCACAGGGGTAACAAAGGATGGCATAACAGGGCTAATTTGCGTAAAAACAGTATTAAAGAGAGACAGAATTGAAAGAGTGATTCTAATTATGTTGGAACCTTAAAAACAATATTATCCAATCATTGAATAACTCTACCCAGAGTTATCAGGCCCAAAACCCAACCTTACCACTCTAAACCAGAGCTAACTAGGTTAAACAGAATTAAACATCAGATTTATTAAGTAACAGTGGAACTAATCACGAAAGACAATGCATTGCCCGCCCTTGACCATGGGCATGGCTATTCGAATAGTTTTACTTTGATCAGAGGTACACAACTTTACCCTCAAGACACAGCCCTACAACATATCATCATGCACCTCAATATCACCACGGTACCTTGAAAAAGAGCTGTGATAAGACCCTTTCACCTAGATCCTTCAAGCTTCACACCCCAGACTACCATCTATCTGAAACCCTGGCATAGATATACCCCTGGTGCTCCCATCTGCAATAGCAGAGACTTCGAAGAGTATGGGGCTATCGGTGGTCTCGATGTTCCACTTAGGATCCCTAGGCTATAGGTCAGACCATTACCCATGTTGGCTTGTGGCAAGTGCTATTTTGCAGCGCAACAGTGGTCCGTGAAACAATCTTTAAGTGTCATGAGCACGACTAGCAAAACCATGTACTCACAACCCACCTTAGTCAGGTTTTAGTGGAATTTAATTGTGAACCAGTTCACTAGTCAACAAGTAATTGTATAAGCCAACATTAATATGTAAATGGTATTAATGAGCATGATGAATGTGCTAAGCAAATCCTAAACATTCCAGATAAATCATAGTAAAGATTCATATAGGTCAAGTTATTAGTCCCAGGGTAAACAAGGAATAGGTAATCAACAACAGGAGACAATACAAGTAGGCTATTTCCCTTTTCTGATGACATTCAAAAATAAATGCACTTTTGAAAGAATAATAGCTTTTAAACATGGGTTCAACATGATCAATAGAAAGACTTAAATGACTTGTCTTGCTGAATATGTATGAAAATAGGTGCTTCCTTGATGAACGTAGGCTCTTCAAAGACTTCGGAGACTATATGACATTACAAAATAGTACAAATAATTAAAAACAGTACATAAGATCAATCAATGTGTGTGTGGAAGTATTTTTATTAGGTAGAGCTCAATTTATAAAAATTACGCAATTTGAATGGTTAAATTTAGAGTTAAAATGAATTAGTTTTGAATTTCAAAAGTTTGGAGTATTGTTCTGCATTTTCTGAAATTAAAATCGAATTATGACGCAATACCGAATTATTTTCCTAAAGGAAATCCTGATTTATTTCATCACCAGGGGCGAACGCACGCGCGTAGGGACGGGGCCACGTGACAGCCATGCAAGTGGGTGTGGCTGACATGGCGCAGATGTGGCGTTGATGCGGAGGCCACGTAGGCGCCACGTCGAGGCGTTGAGCGGCGGCGGCACTAGACCCAATGGTCACTGGCGATCGGCAGCGTGGCGGCCTGTGGCGAGCACAGGAACCAAACTAGGAGAGGACGGTGAACTCATCAGCAAGATCAACGATGAGCGGCGGCGATGGAAAACAGCCAGTGGTGGAGAGGAGTGGCGATGGCTTCGAGTCGACGGGGGCGAGGGGGTTCCAACGGTCGATGGTGATGGCGAAGAGGCGGATGGCGGCCGACAGGTGACGGCAGAGCTAACCACGGGGTCGGCGGCGGCTGACGACGACCAGAGTGTTGGCAAGCGATAGCTGGAGGTGAGTAGAGGTGGTGGAGAGCAGGCGCATGGTGCGGGCGGTGACTGGAGATGCTAGGGCTCGGGCTAGGGGGTGCGGAATGGCAGAGAGGCCCTCGGGGTTAGTTTTTATAGGCGGTGGAGGACTCTAGGAGCTTTAGGACTCTAGCATTGGCAGGGTGGCGGTTGTGGAGCAGTGGATGTGGCAAGGTAGTTGCGGGCACGAGCTGGGCCCGATTCGCTATGGGAAAAGGCTGGCGAGGGGTGGCGGTTTGATCGACAGGCTTGGACTGGGCCTTGGACAACAGCGATGGCAGATTTCGAGGGGACGCGATGGCGCTAGGACACAGCGGCGCGGGCGTGAGGTCAGGGACAAACCTGATAGGTGGGCCCCTTCTGTCAGTGCCTGGCACACGGCGCTGCAGTGGCTTGGGCCTGTGAGTGCTAATAGGCCGACGGGGCATGGAGGATTGGGCCGGGGCTGAGGCACGCGGTGGATTGGGCTGGCTAGAGGCCAACCCAAGGGGAGAGAAAGGAATTTTTATTTTTAAAAATCTGATTTTTTAATTCATTTTCTTTTGGAAAAGGCTCCAAAATTCAGAAAAATAAATTTTTAGCTTAGACAGATTCTAGAAAAGTTCTTTACATTTTTAAAGACTTTGTCAAAAAAATTCAGCAACATTTTACTTGTAAACATTTCTTCCTCAAATTTTTATTTCCAAAGATTCTTTCTTTTCCTTAAAGAAAAGTTCTATTTTATTATTTTTTTATTAAAACCTCTTTTTCCTTTTATTTTATTCACAGCTTTTATTACTTTTATATTTTGAAAATTTCAGGCTGTGACAGTGCACGTGTCATAGTTCTATGCTGGTCTGAGCTTCTATTAGATGATTCATCTGTTTCATCTTCAAAAAGATGAACTGCTTTTTCCATAGCACAAATCCTTCAACGTTGTTTCCGAGTCTCTTGGAGCCTGTCTCACCAGCATACTCTATATCAATCTTACGGTATGCCTTTCTTACGGAGTTGACATGAACCTTGGCATATCTGTTCGGTATTGGTGCATCATTGAAGGTTGCCCTTGCCACACATTGGTCAACCTTCTACATCGCTATCGTTGTGTTAATGTTCATTGTTAGTATGGTAAGTTTGCAGACCTTGTTTTCAGTGATTTCATCCATGGAATACTGATTTATGTATGTCCCAACAAACCCCACAGATGCATAGCTGCTTCGACGAGCATCAATTGGCATTTAGACATTGTCCTCTTGGTAAATACCGTGTTGCCGGAGTGCTTTAGCTATTGTAGCATCAATTATTGCCCATTCTTCTTGTATTTGTTGGCGCATCATTGACATCATCTCATCCATTTCCTCTTTTTTTCTGCTTCAGCTTGTGTAGGTGCCCTCGTCCTCTACGAACCTCTCTTTTCAAGGAATCATTCCTTTATCTCTAGTGCGTCAGGATGCTCTTTGTTGCTAAGTGCTACCGTAAGTTAGTCTTTCTCTCTATCTACCATGATGGAGCCTTGGGAAGACTGGGCATGGGCCTCTGCTATTCACTATGATACCTGTTGTACACTGTCGTTCTTGAATGTTAGGCTGTCCTTGGCTCACAAAGTAACACCTCTCGTATACAAGAAGTGTTTTACAACGTAAGTTGATCTTTCTCTCTATCTACCCTGATGGAGCCTTGGGAAGACTAGACATGTGCCTCTGCTATTCTCTGTGATACCTGTTGTACACTGTCTTGAATGTCAGGCTGCCCTCGGCTGACAAAGTAACACCTCTCGCATACAAGAAGTGATTTGCTCATGTCACCCAGTTAGACATTACAGGTATGACACCAATGCGGACAACTTGTTCTTCTATATTTTTCCTTTCATCATATTTCGTCACGTACCCACGAGAGCTGGTACGGTGTGACCATATGTTCTTTTGAGAGTTGGCCTTGTTTGCTTTACTCAATTCTGTCACTTCCTCTGATTTCCTATATTCAATTAATTGAGTCTAGAACGACTGAGCCATCAGGTAGCCACCCTAATCTAGTGTTCGGCCCTTCAAGTAGTACTCTCTCCATAGCTTTCCTTTGAATGTCTTGAATAATGTCCCTATTACGGATATGGCATGACTTTTAACTTTCTCCATGTCACAATCTTTGGAGAATTCAAATCTAGCCAGCAGTTTGCCCCACAATAAGTTTTTTACATTGTTGGGAATCACCCACATATTACTTGCCGGGTCTCTCCAAAGTTTAAATGTGATTGCAGCATGGTCTCTCATGAGGCACCCTATGGCTATATTGTATGGCCCTAGAATATTTTTTGATCTTCTAGGCTCACCAATAGAATTAACCTCTGCTATTACGAACCGTCCTTCGGGCATCACACTGGGACTACATCCAATCTTCTCTTGGCTTACCACACCTTCATCTGTAGGATCAGTAGCATGCTCTGCCTTATTTATCGGACTAGCACCCTGCTCTGCCTCATTGACTACATCGGCAGCATGCTCTTATTATGGATTGTTTACTGTCTCAAACTCAACGTCCATCTGGGGTACTAAGTCTACCAAGTTGATGAAAATACTCAGGTTGCAATCTTCGTCTCTTAGTATATTTAGATCTAGGTCTACAGGTTCTTGTTGTCTTGGTGCTTCTACTGGGCCAAAGGGGGTGGGGCCTTGTATCGGAGCGGGGGTAGGGCGAGCACGTGTACGGCAGCTTGACTTTTTGGGTGCCATTCCTACATGAAAATTATAAATTCATGAGTACTCATAAGATTCATGAAATTCTTGTAAATTTTGGGGTATAAAATTTAGGGTATAGTGTACAGAGTTTAGAGTTTAGGGTTTAAGGTATAAAGTTTGGCAAAACATGGCAACCACTAGCATCCGATCAAGTAGTCTCTCTTAGTTTCTTTCATGAACGTACAAGTTTATGCATATCATTTTTCACTTGCATTATATGAGCAAAGAATCATCATAAAACTAACGTGTTACAGTAACATCGAGACATCCAAGGAAGCATACTCAAAGATATAGAAAGACTTCATATTATTTACATACACTTCACATCATATACCAAAACAACAGTGATACTTTACATACACTTTATATTATTTACATACACCTCACATCATATAATTGATACACCTTAACATATAAATGCTCCAACTTGCATACACTTCATATTATTTACATGTACCTCAGCA
Source organism: Zizania latifolia (assembly GCA_000418225.1). NCBI lineage: Eukaryota > Viridiplantae > Streptophyta > Magnoliopsida > Poales > Poaceae > Zizania > Zizania latifolia. The sequence continues at coordinate 1,630,306 of KE372367.1, forward strand.
TTTCATCTGGTCGTTTTTAGATGCGAAACTTAATCAACATGATTTCACACAGGCATCAAAAATTTTCAAAACTAAACCTCCAAAATTGTAGATCGACCAAGTTAATTAATCAACTGCCACATTTATACATTTCACTAGAATCAACCATAAGTAAACTAATCTTTAGATAGAGCCTACATCATGGCAAAAAGAAGCGGGGCAATATCGACGAAATATATGGCGAGTAATAAAAATGGGTTTGTACTCCTAAACATTTGAATCTCACTATCCAAATTTCTAAATATAATGAATCAAGGTATGCTTAAAATCTACTAGCTTGAAACATGTAGTGCAATGGCAGTCTTAAATTCTATTGAAATGAATCTTATGTTATACTTTTATTTGCACCAATTTCATTGGTTATACGTTGGATAAGTCCATTGCTAAGATTTTGATTCAGTAGTACAGTAGTACCAGCCAGTATCTGTGAATGCTAATGAAAAATTAAGAAATCATCTTAGCATTTTTTAAACATAAATGGTTTCCAACTAAATGAATCATCATCATGACAAAGCATTGTGTGATGTTTATTCTATCCTTTTTACAAGCTAATTAAAAAATTTCAATGAGTGTGTTGGGGATATGACCCCTGGGTACCCCATGATAAGCTTATCAGTCTAGACCGAGAGCAGACAAAGAATAGCATTGGAGTCTAGTATGGCCCATGAAGGAGGTTCGATCCCGATAAGGAAGGTTAAGTTCTTATTAGGGAACTGAATCCTAGATCCGGTATAAAGAGATATGTTTGTACCAGAATCCTTGTAATTAGGAAATTAGCACCCGAGTTTGATATGTAATCTTAGATATTAGAGAGACTGACTTGGGATAGAGTCCTACGTCATTGGGCTCACCCCTTGAGTATACAAAGGGGGTGAGACACCCCTAGAGGCATCCAATCTCAATTTCTTAGGCTTATAGCGCATTTCTTTGTAAGCTTAGACATCACATAATACACCAAAACACTAGACGTAGGGCTATTATCCCTCGGAAGGCCTGAACCAGTATAAATCTTAGCTCTTGTTTCTAAGAGTCAACCATCGGGTTCGAAGGCGCTGCGCTTCTCTTACACATCTATTCACCACCATCGGTCCCCCTTGGGTGGACTGCTCGGTAATTCACTGACAGTTGGTGTGCCAGGTAGGGGATCGCGATGACTTTTGCCAAGATCTGATGGTATCGCCACACCGTCTCTCTGCCAAGCTAGGGACAACATTCATCACTGACTCAACCAAGAGACTGGTTCCCTTTGACTCGATGCCAGCACTGGACCGTTCGCCACGCTAGGTTCTTGACCCCTTCATTGCCCAAAAAGCTAATCGAGTCACAGAGCGCTTGGCCAATACTGTCGTGGAATTGGTGACAGATCAACTCGCTGGGCAAGTTGTGGACCGGCTAATCCAGCACTTCTCGAGCCGTCCCAAGGACCTACTCCAACGAGGCTCCTCTTCCCGTGCTCGAGAGGATTTCACCGAGCATGCTGGGGGATGACTCACTTAGACACACACCGAGACAACCGATGATGGCACCTCAGCTCCCGTGTTTGGCTCCTCTCATCGCACCAGATCGATGAGGCATCGGCACAAGAACTCCAGGAAGGATGGCTGGGGCCCGCAAGGGGCCATTCGCCAATTCAAGCGCTCGAGAAAGGAAGGGCAGGACGATGCCTCAGGATGGTCCCGACGACGATGGACCCACAAGAGGACATAGCGCAAGAAGACCAATGAGGACACCCTAGCGCAGGATGAGTAGTGGACCAGGATCATGAAGACGGTGGGACTAGCGAGATTCGACCCAGGGTAGACCATCTTTGTGGCCGTGGTTCAACATCACTCCAATTTTTGTCAAGGGCGTCGAGCACCGGCCAACTCAAGTTTTTCTCCTTACCCAGCTATGTACCTTTTGCCCTAGATAAAATAAAATCAAACTTCGCTTCATGCAAACTCGCATCATGCATTTTTTCACCGGCCTGCTAGGCCCAGACCCTCTCGAGTCAATGCAGAATGTTGTACGCCTAGCTCATCGGTTGTGCCCCTATGAAGCAGCTCTGGGTTTGGTGCTAGCAACCGTATGGGCGAAAAAGAGCTGGCGTTAGTGCCCCTCTCGATACTCGACATCTTGCTAAGACCCACGGGGGCTCAGGTTCTTGGCCTCAACTTTGTCAAAGCCCTGAAGGTCTCGAGAACTCATGACGCCTAATGTTAGGTTGGCGCATAAGCAGCATCAGTTCCTCATGCCTATGACTATATGGCTATACCGGGGGCTCGGGGCTAGACTCTGGCTATACAAAGGACTTAACAAAATCTAGAGCTTAAAAGCCCTAGGGGGCTTGCGCTGCCTGATGTCGGTAGGCGTGTATATGGTATGAGATCAATGCGCTGAGTACTATACAGTTTAGTCCAAGTTCCTCGGGATGCTAGCGGCTTTGGTACACAAAATTTGCAAACTATAAAGAACATTCATTCAAAAAGATGAAGTTTCATTACAAAAGGTTTACACTGACTACCTACTTCTAATTTTTTGCAGACATTAAAACTAATCTACTCCTCTGGGGGCATCACCACTGGCTTCAGGTCTTGGATGGGCGCCAAGAGCTCAAGGTACTCGATGATGGCAGCAGCGATATCCTCTAGCTCCTGCCGATAAGCCATAGCATCTTCAGAGGACACCCCCACCGGAAGCCCGCGTGCCAGTCGACCGAGGTTCGCCTCAGGGAAGTGGGCCCGAACATACGCCAGGGCTTACTCAGCCCTGTTCCTCACCATGACTTCAACAAAGAGGCAGAGCTGGGTCTCGAGGACCTCGAGCTTCTCCTAGAATGCCCCATCCGGTATGGTGACTTCTACTAGCATGAAGTAAAGGCGCTCGACCACCGAGCGGGTCCGGCCCACCTCTCCCTCTAGCTCGGCAATTCAGGTATTGGCCCGATCGTGCCTCCCTATAGAAGAAAAACCAATAGGAGTCAGGACCAAAGGACAAAACAAGCGTTCAGAAGAAATCAAATACAAACACTCACTCGTATAGTCGGCAGCAGCTTCCACCGCTGCCGCCTTGGCCTTCTTGAAGACGGCACCGGCAGATGCCTCCACCTCCTTCACCGCATCCACGGTGGCCTTGGCAGCCTCATCCTGATGCCCGGCCTGCTCGGCCATCTTGGTGGCGTTCTCAGCCATCACCACCGTAGAGCTAGCCACGGTCTCCACCTCAATGCCCCATCGTGTCATCTCTTTGTTCCTCACCCTGAGGTCAGCTCACTCACGTTTGAGCAGCTCGACCTCAGCCTCGAGGGTGGCCACCTGGCTCGTGCTCGAGGACTCCACTGCCAGCTACTCCTAGAACAACTGTAGCCAAGGAAACAATGATCAGCTAAGGACGAAGCAGGAAAAAGGGAAAAATATAGTAAGTCAGAAACTTACCTTGATGAACCCAGTCAGTGGAGCGAGGGCCTCACTCACAGGGGTCCTAGGAGCCAGCGCGAGGACTCTCGTCGCCACCTAAAGAACGTTCGAGCCTCCCGAAGGCTCAGAACAACCCACCACCGTCGGAGAAGGTGGTGGGACTACTGTAGCCACCGCCTCCACCACCAAGGGATCGATGACCCCTATCACAGATGCCATGACTTGTGTCTGTTAACGGCAAAATTTGGTAAGGCCCGGGCCCAATGCAGTTTTGGCACAATCGAGGGAAGTCAACAAGTCCGGTCAAAGCACGATCAATGAAGCCCAACTGCAATACGCACGTGTGATCGGATAAGGATACGAAGAAGCCAATATAAAGGGAAGATAGATCTTGTTACGGAGATAAAGATAAATCAGTTGTAGTCGTATCCATGTAGGACATCTGGACTATAAATATGTAACGTTTAGGCTTAGTTTAGAGGATCAAATCAATCAACACAACAAACTTTTGGCGCATCGCAAAACTTGCCACCGGCGAGTTCTTGCCTTCTCACGGGGCTGCATCGCTCCGATCTCCGGCGAGAGGTAAGTTCCGCCAAACATGTATTGATTAGTAGGTCTAAGGCTTCATCGGTTAGGTCCGACATCTTGGTCTATTTATCAGTCATGCTGTATCTGGTGCGTGGTTTAGATCAAATATATTAATCTGAGGCTTCATCGATTAGGTTCGACATCTTGGTTGATGTGTTTGATTCATGTCACCTATCGTTCACCTGGATGAAGAGTTTTCTGATCTGTTTAGTACTGTAGCTTGCTATGATTTAGCGACTGTCTTGGTTCGATCCAATCTTGCGGTCATAGTGAATAATAATGTGAAAACTAATCGGGTATGCTACAGCCATATTCTATCGGAGTATAAGCCGATAGGTTATCTTTTTGCGTGTTTATCATTGTATCGGATAGTGGAATCGGGCAGTCCATATCGGCCTAACGTTATTATATTTTTGTATCCTGATATCGGACTCGATACTACTCTAGGCTTATCGGATGGTTCAAGCTGATGATTTTATCCTAATAGATCATACAGTAGATGAGGAGTCATGGTAGCCACCATGAGGTGATGAGTGCTTGTCAACCGGGGAGATGAAGAGAAGAAGATGATGATGTGAAGAAGAGGATGAGAAGACTCGACCGTGACGGAGCTGTCGTGTGACTCAGGTACATGGACGGGCGTCGGCCGGGCAGAGGGGTCGCGGAGGCGTCC
>KE372367.1:1675644-1695756 GCA_000418225.1 Zizania latifolia
AAAGCCAACATTATAAATCATTAAAATCATTCATTTCTAATCCTAATTTGAACTTGAATTATGGCAGAAAAAGTCTACTTTACCTCCCAAAGTATTACCCTATAGACGAATGTTGCCCCGAACTAAAAAACCAGACACTTAATCCCCCGAATTAATCTATAGCGGACAAATAATCCCCCGGGGCGGTTTTCTGCGGTGGTTTTGCTGACGTGGCAGTCCACGCTGGCGATTTTACTGACTTGGTGGTCCACGCTGGTGGTTTTACTGACGTGGCTGTCCACGTGGCCTAGAGCTAGAATATAAACGGTGGGACCCGCTTATCAGTGACACAGAATTTTTTTTCTTATTTTTTTTTTCTTATTTTTTTTCTTCTTCTTCTTTCCTTCTTTTCTTTTTTTCTTGCCTTCTTTTTTATTCCCACTTTCTTTTTCCTCCTGCCAAAATAGCCCATGCCATGGGCTGTCGCACCGCTGCCGTCGGCCGCTATAGGGGTGCCGCTCGTGGCGGTGAGGAGCGGGGGTGCGGCGACGCACTGCGGCGAGGCATGGGAGTGTGGTGGCGCGCCGCAGTGAGGCACAGGAGATTAAGAGTCTGGTTTTTTAGTTGGGGACAACATTCATCTCTAGGGTAATACTTCAGGGGGTAAAGTAGATTTTTTCCAATTATGGCTTAGCTTCATCTTGAGGCTTTTAGGATTGATTGTTAGCTGGTTGATCTATCTATTTTATTTATGTTACAAATATTGTCACGTAGATTGCTTTAGGTACACTTCAAAGCTCTCAAATCAAGAAATCAAATAAAAAATGGTGTTCTCATGATAATTTCTCTCTTTTGCTTCACTTGATGAAATCATTGTCAAAGGGGAGAAATACTTAAGGGGAGAAATTGTTTTTGATGAAATCATTGCCTTTTGATAAAATCATTGTCTTATGCAATCAATTTTCGAGGGAGTTTTATTTGTCGTTACATGAAAAAACTTTGGGAGAGAAAAACTTGTGCTTGTGCTTGTGCTTTCAAAAATCAAAAATTTCTTCGTGCCTTTTAATGGTGTTGCCAATGTGTTCAACAAAGGGGAGATTATGAGATCATATGTATGATCATTGATAAGTGATAAACAAATTGGTTTTGATCAGTATGAGTGGTCGAGCACTTTGGTCGAGTTGTCGAGCACTCTTGCCGGGCACTCAGCACTTGACACCTGGGAAATTCAGTCCTCGAGGAATTTTAGCCCTCGAGAGAATTCAGCACCCGAGAGATTTCAGCCTTCGGGATTTTGGATCACTCGGATTTTTGATGTTCGAGTTAGATCATGTGCTTTAAATTGGTTATTCAATAAATACACTTTGTTTATGATTGATTGGACTGATTAAGTCAAGTTGAAAAGAACTTATGCTCGGGAAAAGGGTTTATTGGTTTGTTAATGTGCAGGCATTGCTTGAGGGCGAGTCGTGGTCGATGACGAGATCGAAACTAGGCTCGAGGAGGAGCTGAGGTTCAGAACGGTTGAGGATATCATGTGGGATGCTCGGGCTAGAAGATGTGGCACGTGAACATGAGGTTTCCATATGGCGTACGCGGGATGTGTGTGAATATGGAAAGGATGCGAGGTTTCCATATGGTGTACGCGGGATGCGTGCGGATATGGAATGGAGGAAAATTTAGAAGTTAGGATTTGAGGATTCGTAAGAGATGGATTCCTAGTCTGATTAGGATTTTAAAAGTTATTAATTTCATTGCTCATGGTGGTACCCATCAGGGGTTATAAATAGACTAAAGGGGAGAGCGAAATATGTATCGAAGAAGAGAAAAAAATTAGGTTCTAGCCTTTTGCTCTCTATCTAGTGCTTTGTTCATAATTTGGTGAGGGGTGCTGTAGATTGCACCTTGTAAATACTCTTATGTAATAAAGATTTATTTTCAAGCATCAATGAGTGTGGTATCAACTTCTTTCTTCTTAATGTTCATCGGTTTGTATCGTTTTGGCTTATTCTGTGATTTCATTTTTATTTGTGATTTAATTCAAATTTATTCATTCAAAACCGCTAGGACATTAAGAAAGAGGTCTATAAAGTTTCATTGGTTTATTTCTCATATTTTAGGAGTAATTAAGGTTTTAATTTTTTGAGGGAATCTGCTCTGTTTTTACACTGCTGCAAATCCTGAGGATCATAACTTTTTATTGGGAACTCGTATTTGAGTGAAACCATAAAGGAAAGTTTCGTATTGAAGTCTAGTTTTTTGTGTTAAAATTTTAGATCAATCTGAATTACGGTTTTAAAGTTACACTCGTTTTACCATTCCTTGGTCAAGCTGTTTTTAGCTCTCGAGAAGCCCTTGGAAAATTTGAGAACCACTCGGGAAATTGGAGAACCCGTCGAAAAAATTCCTGAGTCCTCGGGAATTTCAGTTTGATCGGGATTTTTGCTGATTGGTCAAGAATTAGCTTCCTGATTTCTTTTTAGTGTCAGTTTTGGGGTACTACAACCATTCACCCCCTCTCTGGTTGCCGCGGTTAGTGTATTTCGATCTTACAATTGGTATCAGAGCTTGGTTACTGTATTATTTTAATCTTAACAATCTAAACAATCAACATGGCATCCGAGAGATTTTCAACGAAGCCTTATATTTTTTATGGAATTGATTTTTAGTTTTAGAAAATAAAGATAAAGGCATATATCATGTCAGAGGGTTTTGACATATAAGAAAAGGCTTCTAAACTATATGATCCACCAATTGATAATCAAGTTAATGACATAAATAAGGCTGCTTTTAAAGCAAATTGCAAATCTCAAAACTTGATTACCAATGGTGTTGGACGTTCTGATTTTGATCTTATTTCTCATTTTTCTTCTGTGCATGAGATGTGGAATGCTCTTTGTGCCTATCATCAAGGCTCTTCCACAAACAAGGAAGTGCACTAAGACATGTACAAGAAAGAGTACAAATTTGAGATGAAATCCAGTGAGACCTTAGATGAGTATTTTACTCACTCTAATAAAATTCTTAGCAATCTTCATTCAGTTAATTCTTCGTATGCTATTAATTATAATGATTCTGAAATTGCTACACATTTGCTTAGTGGGCTTAATATATCGATTTGGGAGATGAAAGTTACTTCAATTCAAGAGTCGGTAGACATGACTACTCTCACTTTGGATACTCTTTGTTCAAAATTGAAAACTCATGAATTGAATGTATTTTCACGCAAGATCTCTCCCAAGTCAATGGCTTTGATTTCTTTGTCTTTCAATGAGTCTTCTTCTTTTATATCATCTTTGAGTGTTTCTTTGTCAACTTTAAATATCTTGTCTGATGAATAATTTGAGCAGTTTGCAGAGAAGGACTTGGCTTTGCTTTCCACAAAAGTCACTAAAGCCTTGAACAATATAAGAAACAGAAGAAGAGGTGGTCCTATTCGGTGCTTTGAATGTGGTGAGGCCAACCATATTCGTGCTAACTGTCCTAAGCTCAAGAAATCTTCAAAAAAAAACAAGGAGGACAACAAGCACTCATCCAAAGAGAGAAAGATGAAGAACCGTAACTACAAGAAAATGGTGCATCGAGTCCTTGTCTCCCTCGATCAAGTTGATATGAGTGATGTGGACTCGATGAGCGATGAAAGTGAAGATGAAAGCAAAGGCAAAAAGAATGATCTCACTGGAATCTGTCTTATGGCACGTGACATGGTAGGCTCCAGTGAGGACAAACTCTTTAGTGATGAAAATGAGGTAAAACCTACTTATGATGATTTAGCTCGTACTGTTGTTCGTCTTGATAATAAATTGAGAAAATGTAATAAGAAAGCTAAGAAACATGAAATTGTTGTTGAATCACTTAATTCTGAAATTGATAGGCTCAAGTCTCTTATTCCTAATGATGATTCATACAAATCATGTGATGATTTACAATCTAAAATTATTGCTTTAAGGGATGTTCATGCTTCTACTCTTCATAAGCTAAATGATAAAATTGTCAAGAATGAATCTTGCTTTGCTATTGGTACCACCATGCTTTCTTGAGTTGTTGATTAACTATTTGTTACCAAGAACTATTTAAAAAAGATGAAAGTTACTTTATATGCTAGTTTCTTAGTAAATGCTTTGTACTATAATAAACTCAAACAACTTAAGAATGTAAAGAGCTCAACTATTATGAAACATGATTCAATTTCTTGTTCAAATTGTTCATTGCTTAATTTGAAACTGAAAGATGCTTATGCTAGAGTTGAACTTTTGCAAAATGACTTGTGTGCTCATGAGGTGTTGTCTTGTTCAAATTGTCGCAAACAAAAGAGTATTGCTAATGTTTGTAAAAATTATGTTGCTTTGACAAAAGAAGATAATTATTTACAAAGATCCTTACAACGCTTTTCAACTGGTAAAAAGAATCTCAACATGTTATTGGATACATCTAAAGTAAGTACAAATCATAGAGAACTAGGTTTTGATGCTCGTGCTTATTTTACTTCTCATCAACCTACTGCAATCAAGGTTGTTCAAAGAGGTAAGATTGAGATTAAATCTGAGCCAAAGCAAACTGTTTTTAAATCTGCTGAAACATTATCTAACTTAGCAACATTAAGTGCAATTGCTTCTACATCTAAAACAACTCAACCGGTGAAATATAATTATACACATTGTGGAAAAGATGGACATTTGGTTCAATTCTGTTTTAGACTTGCAAGACAACAAAAAAAGAACAAATAAAAATCATTTGCTAAACGTAAGTAGCAATAGTCATTTATGGAATCGAGTAGAGCAATCGGACCACAACATTCGAAGTGGTCGGGCTGACCTTTTTTGATGGTTGGACCAAGGGTTAATTGATGGTTTGATCAACAGCGCCCTATTTTGGTAAGAGGTAAGAGTGACACTGGTTTTGCTCGAGGACGTTTGCTTGCTAGTGTTTCTAGTCGGGTGTCTCAGTACTAGATTCCTAAATTTCTTTTATCTAACCCCAGTACTAAGACCTCGATGTCTTCTCTTATGTAGGCCTCGAGAGCGAGGAAGGAGAACATATGGCTAGTAGACTCCAGATCTTCACTCCATATGTCCATGGATAAAAATTGGTTCTCCTCCCTCACACGTGTATCCCGATCTGAATCAGTGACTTCTGGACATGCTTCTACTAGCGCGGTCATTGTTAAAGGTACAATCAAAGTAAGTGACAAATTCATGTTCAAAGATATAGCTCTTGTTGATAATCTGAAATACAACATGCTTTCTATGTCACAAATGATTGATGAGGATCTTGAGGTGTGTTTTAAAAAGTCTGATCGTAAAGTTTTTGATGCCTCCGATGATCTTGTGTTTGAGATTTCACATTTTGGAAAAGTTTTTAAAGCTGATTTTGATTCACCTTCATCTTCTAAGATTAAATGTCTAGTTACCAATGATTCTAAAGATTTGTTCTTCTGGCATCGTAGACTTGGCCATGTTGGTTTTGATCATTTCACTCGTGTCAGTGGTTTGGATCTTATTCGTGGCTTGCCGAAACTTAAAAGTATTGGTGATTTAGTTTGTTCTTCTTGTTGTCATACCAAAATAGTTTCTAGCTCACATGCTCCTATTACCTTGGTTATGACAACTGCACCTGGTTAACTTTTACACATGGATACTGTTGGACCAGCTCGAGTTCAATCTATTGGGGGGAAATGGTATGTTCTTGTCATTGTTGATGATTTCTCTCGATACTCTTTGGTTTTCTTCATGGCATCTAAGGATGAAGCTTTTGGTATTTTTTGAAACTTGGTTCTTAGACTTTCTGTTGAACTCCCGAGACCACTTAGAGCAATTCGAAGTGACAATGGTACTAAATTTAAGAATTCATCTTTTGAGTACTTTTATGCTGATATAGGCATTAAACATTAGTTTTCCTCACCAAGAGTTTCACAACAGAACGGTGTTGTTAAAAGAAAGAATAGAACTTTAGTTAAGATGGCTAGGACGATGCTTAATGAACATCAGACTCCTAGGAAGTTTCAGGCTGAAGCAATTTCTGCAGCTTGCTATATTTCAAACAGAGTTTTCTTACGATCAAAGCTAGGCAAAACTTCTTATGAGCTTCGTTTTCGACATAGACCTAATGTTTCTCACTTGAGAGTTTTTGGGTGCAAATGCTTTATGTTGAAATCTAGAAATTTGAACAAATTTGAAGCAAGATCTCCATATGGCATTTTTTTGTTATCCCGCTCATACTCGTGGCTACCGTTTACTTGTGTTAGAAACTAACAAGATTGTGGAGAGTTATGAAGTCAATTTTAATGAGGCTAGTCCTGGTACTAGACCTGACATTACAAGTACATGTGCACAGGTTCAGGGAGAGGATGAGAGCATCTTTGTAGAAGAAAGTGATGACAAAGACGTTAATGCGGTTGGTGGTCAGACTAACGTCTGGGTCAAGTCCGACCAATACTTAGAGACAGTCGAGGAGCAATGCCGACCACAAGGAGATGAAGTCTCAGCAACTTTGAATGTTCTTTGAGAGATCACTTCGTCCCTTGAAGATGTTGTACAAGACACTTCTCAAGATGTTTCTGCTCCTTTGCACATTTAACGTCAACACCCTCCTGAACAAATAATCGATAATTTATATGAGCGTGTCACTCCTTCTAGGTTTACGTCTCCTGACTCTCATGCTCATTCAACTTTTCTTGCCTCTTTTGAATCCAAAGATATTTCTCATGCTCTAGCTAATGAATCGTGGATCAATGCCATGTATGAAGAACTTAAAAACTTTGAACGCAATAAAGTCTGGAATTTGGTTAAATCATCTCAAGGACATAGCATTATTAGAACTAAATGAGTTTTTTGAAATAAACAGAATGATGATGGTTTAATTGTTAGAAATAAAGCTAGACTTGTTGCTCAAGGATTTACTCAGGTGGAAGGTTTGGATTTTGATAAAACTTTTGCTCCTGTTGATACAATTGAAGCCATTAGACTTTTTTTAGCCTTTGCTACATCTAAAGGTTTTAGATTGTATCAAATAGATGTTAAAAGTGTCTTTCTTAATGGTTTCATCAATGAGAAAGTTTATGTTAAACAACCACCTGGTTTTGAAAATCCAAAATTCCCGAATCATGTTTTCAAGTTGTTTAAAGCTTTGTATGGTTTGAAACAAGCGACTAAAGGATGATATGATAGATTGAAAACTTTTCTGCTTGAAAAAGTTTTTGTTATGGAAAAAGTAGATAAAACTTTGTTTCTTTTCAAGCAAGAAAATGATCAACTTTTTGTACAGATTTATGTGGATGATATTATCTTTGGTTGTTCATCTCACTTGTTGGCTTTCAAGTTTTCTAAGACTATATGCAGAGAGTTAGAGATGAATATGATGGACGAGTTGACGTACTTTTTGAGACTACAAATCAAGCAAATAAAAGATGTCACTTTTGTTTATCAAAGTAAGTACACCAAGGATCTTCTTTCGCGCTTTGACATGGAAAATTACAAGCCAATTGCTACACCGATGGGAGCTACTTTTACTTTGGCTCCTGACGAGGATGGTGAGCATGTTGATCAAAAAAATATCGTAGCACGATTGGCTCACTTTTGTATCTCACTGCATCGAGGCCGGATATTCAATTTTCTGTTTGTTTGTGCGCTCGATTTCAAGCTTCTGCTCATGTTTCACATCGGTAAGCTGTCAGGCGTATACTTAGGTATCTCAAGTTTACTTAAGAATTTGGCATATGGTACTCTACTTCCTCACGTGTTAGTTTAAGAGCTTTTTTATGCTGATTTTAGAGGTTGTAGAATTGATAGAAAGAGTACTAGCGGTACATGTCATTTCTTGGGTACATCACTTGTTGCTTGGGCATCTAGAAAACAATCTTTAGTTGCACAATCCACAGCCAAAGCTGAATATGTTGCTGCTACTAGCTGTTGCTCATAAGTTCTTTGGCTTATTTCTACACTCAAGGATTATAAGCTTAATTATGATTGTGTTCTACTTTATTATGATAACACAAGTGCTATAAATATTGCTAATAACCCAATGCAACACTCTAAAATAAAGCATATTGATATTCGATATCATTTTCTTAGAGATCATGTGGAGAAAGGTGATGTTGTACTTCTTTTTATTGACACTGAGTTACAGTTGGCAGACATTTTCACTAAACCTTTGGATTCTTCTTGCTTTGCTTTTCTTTGAGGGGAATTAGGCGTTGTTCATCCAATGGGTTTGTTTTGAGGGGGAGTTTACTTTTTTATTTATATCATAATGCATTCATGTTTATTTTTGTGCATTATTTATATTCCAAAATAAAAACAAAAGGAACAAAACATGGAGCTTTGATTTTTATCTTTAGTTAATCTTTGTGATTGCTAGCAATATTTTGTGAAGTTGATGGATCACTAGTCTTGCTTTTATGTCTTTTAGTCTTTTTATGAACCTATGACATAGTTTTTGAGTGATATGACGCATGACACATAAAAATTCAAGTGAAAGATAAAGAAATATGTTGTGCTGATCTAATAGCTAGTTTGAGTTAAATATGCTTACACATGATAGTGCTTTCAATTTTAGTACTGGCAGTACTACAGCTCGTGGAATGTTAAAACAATGAAATTTGAATTAAAATATCAAAAAGAAAAAAGTGTGCAGAAGCACAGAATGTTCAAAAAGAAAGTGTGCAAAAGAAAATTCTACATTCATGAAAAAATATTTTGCTTAGGTCGTCTCATAAGACTGCTTATCATTATACTTTGATATGAACATAGAGATGATCATAGATGACCAGCCCATTGAAATAGAGACTGTTTGTGTGTGCAAGAACCTCACAATAGGTCATGTGACCGAAGCTCAAGTGGTATCATCTGTCTCTAGACAGTGGTCACTGTGCTGAGATAGACACTTGTGAAAATTTTATACAAAAGTTGCATATATCAAATTTAAAATCTTTCAATGACTATGAATTGCACTTTTAAGAGCACTAAATGATGTTTTGGTTTTATAGACACGACTGAATTGTGTGAGGTATTTCTCTTGCATTGGTCCTGGTGAAAGCCAACATTATAAATCATTGAAATCATTCATTTCTAGTGCTAATTTGAACTTGAATTATGGCTTAGTTTCATCTTGAGGCTTGATTGTTAGCTTTTTATTGCAAATCTTGTCACGTGGATTGCTTTAGGTACACTTCAAAGCTCTCAAATCAAGAAATCAAACAAAAAATAGTGTTCTCATGATAATTTCTCTCTTTTGCTTCACTTGATGAAATCATTGTCAAAGGGGGAGAAATACTTAGGGGGAGAAATTGGTTTTTGATGAAATCATTGCATTTTGATAAAATCATTGTCTTTTGCAATCAATTTTTGAGGAAGTTTTATTTGTTGTTCCGTGAAAAAACTTTGGGGGAGAAAAACTTGTGCTTGTGCTTTTGAAAATCAAAAATTTCTTCGTGCTTTTTTAATTGTGTTGCCAATATGTTCATCAAGGGGGAGATTGTGAGATCATGTGTATGATCATTGATAAGTGATTAACAAATTTGTTTTGATCGGTATGAGTGGTCGAGCACTTTGGTCAAGTTGTTGAGCACTCTTGTCGGGCACTCAGCACTTGGCACCCGGGAAATTCAGCCCTCAAGGAATTTTAGCTCTCTAGAGAATTCAGCACCCGAGAGATTTCAGCCCTCGGGATTTTGGATCACTCGGATTTTTGATGTTCGAGTTGGATCATGTGCTTTAAATTAGTTATTCAATAAATACACTTTATTTACGATTGATTGGACTAATTGAGTCAAGTTGAAAAGAACCTATGCTTGAGAAAAGGGTTTCTTGGCTTGTTCATATGCAGGCGTTACTTGAGGGCGAGTCGTGGTCGATGATGGGATCGAAACTAGGCTCGGGGAGGAGCTGATGTTCAGAACGGTCGAGGATATCCTGTGGGACGCTTGGGCTAGAGGATGCGGCACGTGAAGATGAGGTTTCCATATGGCGTACGCGGGATTTATGCGAATATGAAAATGATGCGAGGTTTCCATATAGTGTACGCGGGATGCGTGCAGATATAGAATGGAGGAAAATTCGGAAGGAGTTAGGATTTGAGTATTCGTAAGAGATATAGATTCCTTATTGGATTAGGATTCCAAAAGTTGTTAATTTTGTGACTCAAGGTGACACCCATGAGGGGTTATAAATAGACTAGAGGGGAGAGCAAAACATGTATCGAAGAAGAGAGAAAAAATTAGGGTTTAGCCTTTTGCTCTCTGTCTAGGGCTTTGTTCATAATTTGGTGAGGGGTACTACGGATTGCACCTGATAAACACTCTTACGCAATAAAGATTTATCTTGAAGCATCAAGGAGTGTGGTATCAACTTTTTTCTTCTTAATGTTCATCGGTTTACATCGTTTTGACTTATTTTGTGATTTTGCTTTTACTTGCGATTTAATTCGAATTGATTCATCCAAAACCTTGCTAGTACATTAAGAAAGAGGTCTGCAAAGTTTCTTTGGTTTATTCCTCGCATTTTAGGAGTAATTAAGGTTTTAATTTTCAGATCGAATCTGCTCTGTTTTTACACTGCTATAAATCTCGAGGATCATAACTTTTGATTAGAAAGTTTCGTATTGAAGTTTAGTTTCTTGTGTTAAAATTTCAGATCAATTCGAGTTACGGTTTTAAAGTTACACTTGTTTTACCATTCCTTGGCCAGGCTGTTTTTAGCTCTCGGGAAATTCGAGAACCCCTAAGGAAATTCGAGAACCCCTCGGGAAATTTCCTGAGTTCTCGAGAATTTTTGTCTGGTCAGGATTTTTGCTGATTGATTGAGAATTAGCTTCATAATTTTGTTTTTAGTGTTAGTTTTGGGGTACTACAACCATTCACCCCCTCTAGTTGCCGTGGTTAGTGCATTTCGATCTTACAGACATCACCGATGCCTCCCACTCCACCGGTGGCGATGGACTCCCGTAGGCCATGGGCTTAAACTAGAACAGGCAGTGAGCTTTGCGATAGCAGACGGCACAACCGCAGTGATGACCTGGACGCCGGGGAGCCAGCAGGTGAGAGAGCAAAGGAGGAAGAAGAAGAAGGCGAATGGCTTAAATAACCATGGGATCATCGCCACGGCATCGTGCGTGATCATTGCAAATAGGCGTCGCTTCGATCGTCGCTCCCACTGTAATTAAGTCGACACAACAGCTCCGTCTCTCGGTCTGCTCCCAACGTCTGCACCTGGCCCAATCAGAGTAGAGACATCCGCCTATCCCCTCAACTGCAATGCATTAATTACGGATAGAGAAGACCAAAAAGTAACTTTTCATGTGTCCGACGGAATTCGTGATGCTTGGGTTCCTCGTGAACTTGGGGGCTCGTGCGCTCAAAGACTCACACGCTCGGGGGCTCGCACGCTCGAGGTCTTCTGTGCTCAGGGGCCCATGCACCCGAGGGCTCGTGCGCCCAAGGACTCGCATGCTCAGAGGCCCATGCGCTCGAGGGCTCATGCGCTCGGGGACTCACGCGTCCAAGGCCTTACACGCTCGAGGCTTGTGTGCCTAAGAGATTGCGCGCTCGATAGCTCGTGTGCCTGAGGTCTTGTGCGCTTGGAGCTTGAGACTCGAGGATCATGCGCTCGGAGGCTGAGTCTCGGGGGCTCGAGGCCGATTGCGCTCGAGGCCATGGCTGCTCGAAGACTTCGGTGATAATCTTCCCCTAAAGCAAAACTTCGCCCGAGCACGAGCGATCCATGAGGACAAGAGAACAAGACATACATGCGACCCACGTCGGCGCTCGAAGAGCTTCAAAGGAATATCAAGGCTGGTGATTCCGGAAGACTTTCACTACAGATTATTTTTGACCCTCCATTTACCTCGAGGCTCGGGGGCTACACCGTGTGGCCTCACACGAAAAAGAAGATTAAAGCTTTTTTTAAGATTGTCAGACTTTAGCAGAAGTACGAAGGCTCAGATTAAGGAATGAGCTCCTCTCAGCTTGTTCAGTCGAAGATTTTTCAACCAAACTAAGAAGAGCTCAGGGGCTACTGTCGAGGATATGACCCTCAGGTACCTCAATATGGGCTTATCAGTCAGAACTAAGAGCAGGCCAAGTCCAGCATTAGACTTCGGTATGGCCTATGAAGGAGTTTGGTCCCGATAAGGAAGGTTGAGTTCTTATCAGGGAACCGAATCCAAGATATAGTATGAAAAGATATGTTTGTACCAGAATCCTTGTAATTAGAAAATTAGCACCCGAGTTAGATATATGATTTTAGGTATCAAGGAAACCGACTTGATATAGAGTCCTAAGTCTTCGGGCTCGCCCCTTGAATATATAAAGGGGGTGAGGCACCCCGTAGAAACAGGTTATTCATCTTGCTTTGACGCCTTGAGCCTTCATAGCTTAAGTGCGTTGCTTTGTAAGATTAGACACCATAAAATATATCAAAACACTGGATGTAGGGCTATTATCCTTCGGGAGACCTGAACCAGTATAAATCTTAGCTCTTATTTTCTAGAGTCGACCATCGGGTTCAAAGGCATTGCGCTTCCCTTACACATCTATTCACCACCTTAGGTACCCCTTGGATGGACTACTCGGTGATCCACCGACACTCGAGGAGCAACGCCTACGAGAAATACGCTGCGTGACCCTACGGCTAGGCCACATCACACCGCATGGGTGATCGAACATCAGCACAAATTCACCAAACAAAGGAACAGAACAATAGGAATCAAACAAGCAAACAGTAAAACTCACCACCGGTCGAGGGTTTGTGACGCAGTACGACGTGAACCCATGTTCCACCGGGAAGCAAGGATTTCCGCTAAAGAAGAAGTGGAGGTACTTGATAACCTCTGCTTGAGGCATCCACTCCACTGACTGGTCATTCGGGTCAAAGGGCCCGAACAGTTCGTAGGTTGGCATTGCCCGGTCCTAGAGCGGGAACACGTGCCGTAGCAAGAAGCACACGGCAACGCCGATCCTGTTCAGCCCTTTGCGTCAAATGTCCGTCACTAGCCCCGCCAACTCTCGGAACTGGTCCTCCTCGGATGAAGGGCCTTGATCGGTCCACCCGGGGGAGGGCTATGGCCTCCGAGCAATCTCGGCTTGGATGGTGGGAGGGTGGTTCGTGCCGTAGAATCAGTCCGAGCGCCACCCCTTGTTCGAGGTGGTCAGTGGCATCTCCAGGTACACCGTTGACTTGCCGTCATTGAATTGGAGCATGGCACCGCCAATCACCTTGGTCTCCAATGACCGGCAAAGGATGAAGAAGTACCGGAAGAGGTTCCAATACTGATCCACTCCCAGGTACGCCTCGCACAGGTGTATGAAGACAGTGATTTGGAGGATGGAGATAGCGGTGAGGTTGCTGAGAGAGATGCCATAGTGGTGAAGGAGGCCTCAAAGGAAAAGATGCGTGGGCAGGCCATGCCCGTGCACGACGAAGGACTTGAACAAGATAATCTCATTCGTGTTTGATGTCAGGAACTCCTCCCCTTCCACCGCGCACCAGCCTGAGATCGCCTGGGGTGGCAAAAGTTGTGCCTTCCCAAGCCTCCGCAGCCTCCCCCTCGACATCACCAATGCCTCCCACTCCGCCAACGGCGATGGACTCCTAGAGGCCATAGGCTTGAACTAGAAAAGGCAGTGGGCTTTGCAGTAGCAGATGACGTAGCCATAGTGACAGCCTAGTCGTCGGGGAGCCAGCAGGCGAAAGAGCGAAGAAGGAAGAAGAAGAAGAAGAAGAAGAAAACGAGCGGTTGTGAAACAAAGCGAAGTTTGAAATGGCAGCACGCAGATAGGTGGTGGGGCGAATGGCTTAAATAGCCACAGAGTCGTCATCGTGACATCGGGTGCGATCGCTGCGATCAGACGTCGCTTCGTTCATCGTGCCCACTGCGATCAAGCCAACGTAATGGTTCCACCTCTCTGTCTGCGCCCGACACCTATGCCTGGTCCAATCAGAGCAGAGACGTCCGCCTATCTCCTCAACTACAATGCATTAATTGCACGCAGAGAAGACCAAAAAGCAACTTTTAGCATCAGCCCCAAATGCGCCCGATGGAGCTCGTGATGCTTGGGTTCCTTGAGAACCTAGGGACTCATGCGCCCGAGACCTCGAACGCTCGGGGGATCATGGCTCGAGGACTAGCAAACAGTGAAATTGTATAAAAAGCAAATGCTTACTATTGATAATATAAATTTAAAATTTTTCATTTGTCAAAGGTGATGACAAATGGAATACTAATTTGTACATATATTAATTGCAATGTGCATGTCTTTTGCAATTAATTTACAAACTAGGAACCCTCAAGATCTAGAAAGAACTAAGGAGTACATACCTGATTGGGTTTATCATGCAGAGTATCTTTGCATCTGGCTCAAATCCCTTAGGACAGGCACATACAAAGTGTAAAAGAAGTACAGCATGATATAGTATGTAGAAACACAAATGCATCCCCAAATGCCAAATACAAGTCATGAAAGGGATCCATATGACTGGTAATCTAGTATAATTTCATAGCATGCCAGTAACACAGTCACATCCCCATATGCCAAATGTAATCGCATGCAAGAAATTTATCTCCAGTGTAAACAGTCATCTTGCTTCTTGCAACAAAAGCAATGCTAGGTACCAATGCTGCCGATGATCAACAATTAAACATAATAACAGAGATACCTCACATAGAAGTCATTTCAATTATTCATAAACTAACAATGATATGCAAACACATCTAGACATTTCCAGCATGTTAAAAACAACATTCACTCTAACTTTCTGCAATCATATACTCATCAAAGATGCAAACAACAGAAGCATATACCAAATCTCACAGGTGTGGTCAATTAACACGAAAGTTGAAAGAAGGGCAGTTTAATCAAAAGTCTGTGCTGAAACACTTCCATTGAAAACTTAGGGAGAAATATCGATTTACAAACTGAAAAGCCAGATAATGTTTAATGTTTGTGAACATGCACA
Organism: Zizania latifolia; assembly: GCA_000418225.1. Lineage (NCBI taxonomy): Eukaryota > Viridiplantae > Streptophyta > Magnoliopsida > Poales > Poaceae > Zizania > Zizania latifolia. The sequence goes on from KE372367.1 coordinate 1,690,572, forward strand.
CCCTGACACCCTTTTATGCTTACCGACCGGGAATCATTTCAAGAAAGCACATTCCAGTTGCACTGCCAATTTTTCTGTAAGGAAACATTCTCATCACCATGATATTGCTCATAAAGTTGTGTTTGTTGAGGATAGAATGAAGTTGCAAATAAGCTTGCAAGATCACCAAATTCACTGGAGCTTAAAGTATGCTACAAGTCAAAGTAACAAATTAGTAAAGGTCTAAAGCTATACTCAAATAAAAAAGTTCAAAGTCAAAAAATAAGCATTCAATGAGTTTAAATAAAAAATCTTACCTCAGAAAGGTATCAGTAGCATAATTAATGTTATAATCATAACTTCAACCAGAATTTGTCAGAATAGAATTACTTCAATCTTGAGTCAGCAAGGTATCCGTAGCACATTAGATGTGATAAAGATAGTCACAGCTGGATAATTACAACATAATTACTAAAATAGCTAATGCATAACAGGACAATATATGAAGCAATCTAACTTACATTCTCAAATTCAGCAGGTGTACCATCTGCGCAGGACTGATAGTATCCCAAATTCATAGACCAAGAAGGCTTAATTGGATCAAGTCATTCATCTGGTACATGTTCATCAGGCTGTATATCATATGAAGGCCCCAATATATCCAAATTATCAGTGTTGTTATGGTTATTGTAGGTTGAGAAGCTCTGCACCAATTATTTAGTTGACAATCATAAGAAGACATAAAAACAAAATGTGTTTTTCCTTGAAAGAGATGAAGACGAAGTCAAACTGAACAAGCAAATGAATTGTTAATTACCAAATGAAAAAAATATATAAATAGCATTGTACATGACAAACCTCATAGTACTCCAACTTGTGAGAATAAATTGTTTCTGGAGGCTCAAACTGAATGTGTAGTGGTTGTTCATCAAACTGCTGGTTGTAACAATAAATAGGTTGAGATGAAATTTTGTTCTCTGTATAACAACTGGACAAGACTTCCTGCGTGCAAATTGAAATTTGGAATGGGATTATAGAGGTGAAGATAATGGGCAGCATCAACTCAATGCTATTCAAAACTAATGTATCATTGATTAAACTATCTAGTCACTAGAAGCAACTACCTGAATATAAATAATCATTTTCATTTCATTTGGTATACTCTGCTTTTATAGGTCAAATATATGGACAAGATTGATAAATTCTGGTAGAACAATATGGGTGTGGTAGTTCAAGATGGTAGTTAGACAGCACTGGCATGGCTTTGGCTAGTTATTTCACTAAAAATAATTCAAACATAACTAAATTGTCGAAATGATTGCATGTAATTGAACTAAATGCTCAGGCTGACGACTAATGACTCATTCATGTTGATCACTAACAACTAAGTGAGTAACAGGTGAGCATTACCTGATACTGAGGCTCCTCTTTGTCAGCGTCCAGATAGTTCTGATTAGGAAGTCAAGTAGTTTCATCGGAAACGACATCAGTACTGTAAGACTGCTCATAAGTAGGCTACGCATATGCATATGTTTCATCTTTGGCATTATCATCCCATGTAAATTGCTGCCTCCAGCGTACAAAACAGTAGAGGTAGCAGTCTGCAACAACGAATAAACATGAGCAGTGAACCCTCGAGAGTATAGCAAGTCAAAAGCAAACTGTAAATCCAACGTGGCAGGGTGCATTTGCTCACATGGCCTCTGCTCGACCAAAGCTATCCTGGATGCCACGTCAGCCATCGCAGACGAAAGGCCCTACCTGGAGTTAACGCAGGCGACCTCGTTGTGCATGGCCTCTGCTCGACCAAGCGATGGGCGGCGGTGGCGGCTCATAGGTGACCTCGCGGCACATAGGAGGGACGGAGGGTCTCGCCGCTTGTCCTTCTCGATGGTCGAGCTCGAGATTGAATCCCCACGCCACCATCGATCGAGATCGAATCCCCGCCCTGTCGATCGCCCTCCAGAGAGCCGCGTTTCCTCGAGCCGCCGTTGTGAGAGGGCGCCTCTATTGCGTTTAGGGCCTGAGGCAGTAGGGCCACCGGACGACGGGGTGCGTGGCGTAGGCAGAGTCACAGAGACGTGTCATGCAGAGGAGCATTTGCGGATAAGGGAGAGTGCCTCGTAGATAATGGAGGAGAGCGAGGTCGTTGGCAAAATCAGAGGAGAGGGATTATGGGAGAGATGATTAGATTAGATGGTAGATGATTAAACATGAATGGTTGAGATTTTACAGACGGTAGATAATAGTAGATAAATGGCTGAGATTTACCAGATGAGTGATGTGTTCATCTTCTTAACTCACCAATTATATAGTAGAGTAGATTACACCACCGATTCCACCATGGGTTACTCCGTCAATTCCACCACATACCAAAACCCCAAACCGTCAAGGCTTCCCCCACGCGGGATTCCACCGATTACCTCATGAAGCAGCATTACAATGTGCATTGACACATAGAAACCCTACATGGAGCATAAACACCGGAATGACACTCACCGCTTGTGGATAGGAGTTGATGGTAGCCGGAACGTAGGATGCGGCGTTGGCGAAGGCAAATAGACAGGTGGAGTCGGCCGAACGGTCGAATACAGCATCGGCGAAGGCGAACAGATGGATGGAGTCAGCTGGACGGTCGGATGCAGCATCGGCGAAGACGAACGGGCAAGCGGAGTCAGTGGTGGCTTGAACGTTGGAGCAGAGACGGCTGGATGGCGACGGCACAGGCGTAGAAGGAGTCAACGGAGACGATGGCTGCGTGAGGAGACATATGCGGATGGGGAGAAACGGCTAAGTCCCTAGTGCCTTATATATGAAAACACTATCAGTGTCAGTTGTTTACTAGAACCAGCACTGATAGCTCCCTATTAGTGTTGATTGTAGATAGAACCGATACTGATAGTTTTTTTAGTGTTGGTTCTATATAGAACTGTTAACGGCAAAATTTGATAAGACCCAAGCCCAACACAATTTCGGCACAGTCAATGAAAGTCAAGGAGTCTGGTCAAAGCACGGTCAATGAAGCCCAACCATAATACGCGCGTGTGATCGGATAAAGATATGAAGAAGCCAATAAAAAGAGAAGATAAATTTTGTTGCGGAGATAAAGATGAAATCAGTTGCAGTCGTATCCATGTAGAACAGCAAGTCTTCGGACTATAAATATGTAACGTTTAGGCTTAGTTTAGCATCATCAAAACAGATCAACAAACAATTCTCGGCGCATCGCCAAACTTGCCACCGATGAGTTCTTACTTTCTCGCGGGGCTACATCGATTCGATCTCCGGCGAGAGGTAAGTTCCGCCAAACATGTATTGATTAGTAGATCTAAGGTTTCATCAGTTAGGTCCGATATCTTAGTCTATGTATCGATCATGCTGTATCAGGTGCGTAGTTTAGATCAAATATATTAATCTAAGGTTTCATCGGTTAAGTTTGGCATCTTAGTCTATGTATTTGATTCATATCACGTACCGTTCATTATCGGGATCAGCCTTCGCATGGTTTTCCTCACTACCACCGAACTCTATCAGAGGATGGGCAGATCTCAAGAAACAGTTCCACAAGTATTTCTTCGCCGGCATGCATGAGATGAAGCTGACGGACCTCACGGCGGTTCGGCAAAGGATGGATGAGTCGGTACAAGATTATGTTTAGAGATTCCGAGATGTGCGCAGCAGATGCTACAGCCTCAGTCTCAGCGATACCCAGTTAGCCGAGCTGGCATTTCAGGGATTGCCAAACCCAATCAAGGAGAGGTTTTCCTCTCAGGAATTTGAAAGTTTGTCGCACCTAGTGCAGCGGGTATCGGCCCATGAGAGCCGGTTCCAAGAAGCTCGGAGGGAGAAGTTCTAGAAGAAGGTTGCGTACGCCCAAGCATACTCATCGGATTACGAGGAAGATGCTGAGTCCGATGCCGAAGTTGGACTCGCTGAGTGGTCTAGAAACAAGAAGCTCGTTGCTTATCCCTGGGTGAAGACATCAGGCAAAGAAGAAAAGTATGATTTTGATATCAACAAGGCTGACAGAATCTTCGACTTGTTGCTGAAGGAGAAGCAAATCTAGTTGCCACCCAACCATGTGATTCCGCTAGTCGATGAACTGAAGAAGAGGAAATACTGCAAGTGGCACAACTCTCCGTCGCACCACACCAATGAATGCAATGTGTTTAGGCAGCAAATCCAATCGGCTGTCGAGCAGGGCCGAATCAAGTTCGACGACGGAAAGAAGCTGATGAACATCGACGGGCACCCATTCCCCATCAATATGGTCTACATCCAGCACCCGGATGGACGACGCAGAGAGGGAGATAGGCGCGTCAGGGAGGAGGGGAACCAAACATAAGTCACTTCATCAGGCTTGATAAACAAGTATAAGAGGAAGGCAAGTGAAGAAGATGATTACGAAGCCTATCAAGTCCCTTCACAATTCAATCCCCACTGGAACTGTGAGTTCTTCAGGTTCTACTGGAATAAAGGAATGCGGCTACCGTCAATGGATGATTGCCCTGAATGCGTTTAGGACCGAAAGTAGCGACCAGAGGGGGGGTGAATGGGCGCAAACTAAAATGCAGCAGAAAAATAAAACTCCTGAAATTTAAGTGTCGAACTTGCAAGTGACTCGATGTGATTCAGTCCAAGATTTGAACAAATAAAAGTCACACCTGGCAAATCGATACTTATATTTCAGAAACCTTCCTCATACTCAAATATCGGACTTGCGAATAATTGGATAAGACTCAGCCCACGGCCGTGCTAATGATGTTCACTCTTCAAAGCAAGTCGATACATTCTTCGAAAAGATAAACGCCTAAAAGAAACACTACTCGTAGAGACAAGTGTAAATCGGTCTACAAAAATTGCACCAACAAGTGTGACGAGCGTTCTATAGAAAAAGATACGCCCGAAACATTCAAATGCAAAAGACCGCACACTTGATGAGTGAACACGGTGTCATACCATCAAACATACAAAACTCGTTCCGGATCCTCTCAAACCATTACACAATCACTTGACATGCATCACAACTTGGTCATGTAAACATTTCTTCAAACACATAGCATGCAGTCCAAAATCAAGTGCCTTGTACACATTTAATCAAACACATGGCATGCAGTCCAAATCTGTCTTAGGCATTTTATCAAACAAGTGAAGAGCGAGAGTGTATACTAGAGATCTTGCCGGAGAAGTGGGCTGCACAGTCGCC
>KE372367.1:1701009-1722411 GCA_000418225.1 Zizania latifolia
ATACCTGGTGAAGAAGATGATAGGTGGCTCCAAGAAGGTATCGGCCAAGGGGGATTTTCTTGTTCGCAACAAGTTGTTTGGCCATAAACTGAAGATGGGTCGTCGGCCCCAGGGTAGATCCACAAAATACAAATCTTTCCAGCCAAAGGTTGAGGAAAGCGACGTGCTCCCGAGTGTCTACAGGACCAGTCTTTTTATTGTGTTTGGCGATATATTTTACCCAACCGTCGCAGGATTTGGTATCGAGACGGTGGGTTGCTTTGAATCGGAAAAATAGGGGATCCATCGGAGAAGTGATGTCTAGAGAGGTCAAGGCAAAGATGTCGAGCAAAGGAGGGGCTCATCGGCCCATGACCAAACAAGAAAGCATTGAGGGCATTAGACCAAAAGTAACAAGCGGCGGCTAGCATTGGTTCATTTTTGTAAGGTTCGGCAAGAGAGAGGCCGATGCAGTGCCCGATATCAATTTTGTCCTAGAAGGTGCGATTGGCGGCTGATACCCTAAGGTACCAGTCCCGCCAGCCGGGCAAGGGAGAAGAAAAAGCTCTGAAACTTAGGTTCCAATCGGAGAGAAGCATCCTAGAATTTTTGAATGGGATCCGTTGGGTTTCGGCATTGATAATATCGGAGGGGTCTGGGGTACCCATTGGACTAAGGAAAAAGCAAGAAGGTGGATCTACGAGAGGGATTAGGATTTGGTTCTTAAGGTTCTACAGAAAAGAAAAGGAAAAAAGGGCAAATCAGAGAACTAAAAAATGCAACCAGAAACTAAGAACTCAAAAGAACAGTGAAAAGTAGAAGAAAGAATCAAATAATGCAATGTACCTCTGGGATCAAGGAGGTGGTCGCCATTGGAGCTCCGGTGGAAATTGTTGATGCAACCAAATACGAAGGGGTCGCCGGAGACGGAGGCGAGGACACCGATGGCGAGCGCACAGCGGTGGCAAGAGATTGGGTGTGAGAGGTTCCGTGTGCGAGAAGGAAGCGAGCAGCGGAGAAGAAGATGAAGAGCCGTCGGGTGATTTTTATAGGACAGGCCTGGTGTTTCGAAAATTGGGTTAGGGAAGTTTCCGCAGATTTGGTGGGGCCCATGACCCAACGTTGGAAAAAAATTAGTGTTGATAGGGATGGAACTTCAAAGCGCCGGGACATACCATCTTACGGTTTGTGTGGAATGAAGCCTGGTCCGACGTCTCCATGCGAAGGGTAGATGGGTCGAGCCAGGCAACATTCATCACAATCCTCCATGGTCGGAAAAGAGAAGAGGCGAGAGCATGAAGAAGGAATGGAAAGGGTCGTGACTGATATTTATGAGGATGCAGTGCTTCGGAAAACAGGCTAAAAGGTACTAGAATACGAAAGGTTTTCTGCAGATCTGCTCATGATTTGACGTTTGGCAGAAATTAGTATTAGCAAAGTTATAATTTCGAAGCATCGGGTTACACCCACACTCCGAAATTAGGGGGCATGTGTTAACGGCAAAATTTGGTAAGGCCCAAGCCCAACACAGTTTGGGCACAGTCAATGGAAGTCAAGGAGTCTGGTCAAAGCACGGTCAATGAAGCCCAACCGCAATACGCGCATGTGATCGGATAAAGATACGAAGAAGCCAATAAAAAGAGAAGATAAATTTTGTTGCGGAGATAAAGATGGAATCAGTTGCAGTCGTATCCATGTAGGACAGCAAGTCTCCGGACTATAAATATGTAACGTTTATGCTTAGTTTAGCATCATCAAAACATATCAACAAACAATTCTCGGCGCATCGCCAAACTTGCCACCGGCGAGTTCTTGCTTTCTCGTAGGGCTGCATCGCTTCGATCTCCAGCGAGAGGTAAGTTCCGCCAAATATGTATTGATTAGTAGATCTAAGGCTTCATCGGTTAGGTCCGACATCTTAGTCTATATATCGATCATGCTATATCAGGTGCGTGGTTTAGATCAAATATATTAATCTAAGGCTTCATCGGTTAAGTTCAACATCTTAGTTTATGTATTTGATCCATATCACGTACCGTTCATCTTAGTGAATGATAATGCGAACACAGGTCGGGCATGTTGAAGCCAGATTCTATCGGAGTATAAGCCGATAGATTATCTTTGCGTGTTTATCTCATCGTTGTATCGGGTATCGGAATCGGGCGATATACATCGGCCTAGCGTCATTACATCTATCTTGCTTTTATGTCTTGATATCGGCCCCGATACTAATCCCAGCTGATTTTACAGATTAGATGGTTTAGGTTGATGGTTCTGTCTCGATAGGTTGAACAGTAGATCTATTCTTTATGTCATGCATCCGATATGTCACATCATACAATTCCCATCATGTTATTATTACATTTTATTTATCTTATTTAAATGTATGTACCGATGCACACCAAGACCATCGACTCGATAGCCGATAGGCGTTACTAATTATGTTTTTCTTGTCTATCTTATCAGTTGCAGGATCAAACTGATTGGAACCGCCACGAACCTGCACTGGAGTTAAGCAAATCTCTCAGGCCACGCGTGTGACCAAAAACTTCACCAACAAGAACGGACACTGATAGTTTTGTCAATGCCCGTTCTATCTAGAACCCAGCACTCAAATATATTTTCAAACTTATTATTAATACCTGCTACATTTTTGTTTTAAAATTTATTATTAAAAAATGCTACATTTGTATTTTAACATTTATTATTTGTTATTAAAAAGGCTACCTTTGTATTTTAACCTTTATTATTTGTTATTAACAAAACACTACCTTTTTTAAAAAAATTATTATTTATTATTAAAAAAACCTACTTTTTTATTTTAAAATTTATTATTATTCTAATAAATAATAAATGTTAAAATAAAAAGGTAGCCTACCTTAAACCCTAAACCCTAACCCCAAACCCTAAACCCTAACCCCAAACCCTAAACCCTAAACTCTAAACCTTAAACCCTAAACCCTAAACCCTAAACCCTAAACCCTAACCCTAAACCATGAGCCGTAAATCGTAAACCCTAAAGCGTAAATCGTAAACACTAAACCCTAAACCCTAAACCGCAAACCATAAACCCTAAACCACAAACCGTAAACCGTAAACCCTAAACCCTTAATCGCAAACCGTAATTCCTAAACCACAAACCCTAAACACTAAATCCTACTCCGTAAACCATAAATCCTAAACCCAAAACCCTAAACCGTAACCATAAATCCTAAACCCTAAACCCTAAACCTTAAACCACAAACCTTAAACCCTAAACCCGAAACCTTAAACCGCAAACCCTAAACCCTAAACACTAAACCCTAAACCATAACTTTAAACCCTAAACCTTAGACCGCAAACCCTAAACCATAAACCATAAACCCCAAACCATAAACCCTAAACCCTAAGTCATAACCCTAAACCCTAAGCCGTAAACCGTAAACCCTAAACTATAAATCCTAAACCCTAAACCATAAATTCTAAATTGTAACCGTAACCCTGAACCCTAAACCCTAAACCCTAAACCGTTAATCAAATGAAATACAACTTATTATTAATACCTGCTAAATTTTTTGTTTTAAAATTTATTATTTATTATTAAAAAAAGGCTACCTTTGTATTTTAACATTTATTATTTGTTATTAAAACGACTACCTTTGTATTTTAAAAATTTATTATTTGTTATTAAAAAAGGCTAAACCCTAAACCCTAGAACCTAAACCGTAAACCATAAACCATAAAGCGTAAAGCGTTAATCAAATTTTCATACAACTTATTATTAATACCTGCTAACTTTTTGTTTTAAAATTTATTATTTATTATTAAAAAAGGCAAACCTTTGTATTTTAACATTTATTATTTATTATTAAAAAGGCTACCTTTGTATTTTTAACATTTATTATTTGTTATTAAAAAAGAATAAACCGTAAACCGTTGATCAAATGAAATACAAATTGTGTCAGCGCTGGAAAGATTTATAGTGCTTTATATCAGTGTCGGTTCGTGCTAGGAACCGATACTGTTGTGGCACTATCAGTGTCGGTTCGTGCTAGGAACCGATACTGATAGTGCCACAACAGTGCCGGTTCCGTTAAAATTCAAAAAATTTAACGCTTTCCATTTTTAAAACCACCGGTGTCATTGTGTAAGAATAACAGTATCCTTAGGGGATACCTGAGGACTAGATTTATGTAGGTATAGGGGAAAGACTGTGATCGAAATCCAATGGTTGCCTCACAAAAAGAGAGAGACCGGAGATTTTAGACAGGTCCAGGCCTCTCGTAAGAGATTTGACTGTAGGGATTTGTATGCGCGATTAGAAACTGACTGTGTATGTTTCAAAGGACGTCTCCGTAAGAGGTGCCCCTAATCCCTTTATATACTGTAGGGATCGGGCGTTACCGTTTAGGGTTTAATCGGCTCCATTAATCCATTTTTAATTGGTTTAATCACTTGGGATCATGGGCCAATAATTACAGCAGTTACTCCCTACATTGATTTGACTGTTACTTCTTGGAGTTTTATTGCCATTGATTGCGTGGACTGACTATTGAACAGACTCCCGAGTACGTGTGGTCGGACGTCCTCCTGAGTGCTAGTGGTCGGGCGTCCTCCCGAGTGCTGGTGGTCGGGGGCCCTCTCGAGTCCTTGTGGTCGACATCCCTTCCAGGTCGTAATTAATGCTCTGTCCTTCCGTCCCCATCTTTTGTCTGATTACCATAAATGTACTCGGAGAGTACCCGGGGTTATATCCCTGACAGGAGCCCCCGAGCTCTTTGTGGCAGGAAGACGATAATCTTCTGAGTGGAGTCGAGAAGTTGTAAAGAGCTCCGTCTTGTTGGATTTTTTCTTCAATCAGGCAGTGGCACCGACCAGGTGCACCTGCCGGGTGTAGCCCCTGAGCTTGAAGGTTTGTTAGAGAAAACAGGCTTCAAGATCTAAATTTTTGCCCCATCTTTATCGGAGCAGGATAAATCGGAATCTCTGGGCGTTGTATCGATTGGATACTTTATCGGGGCCCAAGTATGTTTTAAATCTTTGATGTTGTGGGCGAGAAGGCGTTTACTGGAGTCTTTTTGGCGTAATAGAGTACGTGGAGTCCACATCATCTTGGCGAAAAGGCAACAACTGCCGTGAATAGGAGTGTGGCTCACGAAGATTTTGCCGAAACAGACGCCAGTTGCTGCATATCAGCAACTGCAGTCTTCATGGGGTCCACTATGGGCTTCGGCAAAGAAAATGCCAGACTGCTAGTTGCAGAAGTAATGGGGTACATGGGGCCCATGGTGTCAGTCAGAATAGACTGGCGACCGCGGAAGTAATGGAGTATGCGGGGTCCACGGTGGTCTTCGTGAAGTGGCGTCTGATCGAGGGGACAGGATCTTGACGGATCCGATTTAACGTGCACGTGATTTCCTAAGCGCTCTAGCAGACGGATGTCGGTTGGCACGACAGGCGTCGATTAGGCTCCCGTGTGCAACCGTCCGATCTATTCTGAGCTGCCAGATGGAGTCGTCGCAACGGTTTGACTGGCGAAAAATAATCGTGGGATTATCCCGATGCGATTGCGGCGGAGTGGGGCCCAAACCGTCGCATGGTCAGTTATAAGTAGCCCCTGCAATGCTTCGTTCATCGCACGCTTCCACAGTCCATTTTCTTCCGCTTGCACAAAGCTTTCCTGTTGGCACCTCGCCGTCCTGATCGCCACTGTAACTGCGTGGTGTGCCTTTGTAAAGCTCGCCGCCTCTTTAACTTAAAGCCGCTTGCTCCGCCGTGCACCGTTTCCATAGCGACCAGTGATTCCAGCACCGGCGTCGACCACTCCAAGGAGTTTGTGAGGTCGGTCACCACGGATCAGAGGGTCCAGCTATTGGAGAAGGCCAGCGTTCTCCCGGGGAAGGCGCTGTCCTTGTGGCGCACGGCGGCGGGAGAGAACTTTCTAACCCCGAACACCAACGAGCTGGTGGTGTTCGAGTCCTTTTTTCATTGTGGGTTTGGCTTGCCAGCCCATCCCTTCCTTCGAGGCCTCCTTCACCATTATGATATTTCTCTTTGCAATCTTACCCCCAACTTTATTCTTGACATTTCCATTTTCATCTATCTCTGCGAAGCCTACTTGGCATCGACCCCCACTTCAATCTCTTTCGCTATTTCTTTTCTTTGCGTTTTTTGAAGAAGAGGGTCGTTAGCAGAGCCGGGATCCAGCTCAGCGATGGCAAGGTGGCCGAGTACATCACTGTTCCTCTCCCGACGTCCAAAAAGGGCTAGCATGCTCAGTGGTTTTACATCGGAAACCACGAGCCAACCATTTCACCAGAGACCGACCGGCTGCCGGCCCAGGCTTTGACCTGGTCGGACCAGTGCGAGTCGGAGGAGCAGGCCCAAGTGGAGGAGCTGGTTCGAGAAGTCGGCGAGCTTCGAAGACAAAAGCTGACAGGGGTCCATCTGGCCCTTAGCTTCATGCTCCATCATGTTCAGCCCTACAGGGACTGAGCGCAGCCGGGGTACGAGTATGCCAGGCGGACGGATCCCTCTCGGGAGTCTGTCAATGCCATGTCCGCTAAAGAGGGCACCAAGCAGATGCGGGACCTCCTTGCCCCCAAGACGGCGATCGGGAATGAGGACGGCCCGCGCTCATATAGGTTGCTGAATCCTCGGCCGACGGTAAGGCTTTGCTTCTAATTTGTTAGTTTGGCAATAATGGTTGATGATATCACCTACTGGGTGCTGATGGAGTATTTATTTCAGGGGTGAGAAGCTTATTGCTCGCTGGCACCTTTGCCCGAGCAGCCTCGTGGGATCAGGTAGAAGGACATTGATCGGCCGATCGGAACAAGGAAGAGGAAGGATAAAGACGTTTGTCTTCCTGTAGCGAAGAAGCCACGCACGAAGGTGGTATCGCAAGGGAAACCCAAGGTACCATCTTCGTTTCCTAGAGACACCGGTGCCGAGTAGGAGACGTCCGACGACGGGCCAGTCGGGGGAGATGATGGCATTATCATCATCATCGCCTGCATCTCCATCGCTGCCTCCTCCACCTCCACCGTCGGGAGGCCCCTCGGGCCCACACCGGTGGATAAAGATGAGTGCATTCCAAAGGTCGGCTTGGTGAGTTAATATCTTGTTGAGTTTGATGAATACCTTTGAGGTTATAGAATTCATCTTTGTGTTATTTGTCAGTGCGCCAACAACGCTGCCCGATGATGGCAGTGTGACTAGCCCTTTGGCAGCCAGTGGTTCCAGGGTGATTGGCGGGGGGAACGGCGTAGCAGCACCTGTATCAGGAAGTGCTACAACCGCTGCAGCGACGATGGCAACCACTGATGTGGTTGTCTTCATACCCACCATCGAGCCAACTGTCCTAGTCCCCGAGGGCCGACTAGTGGAGGTTCTGACTGCGGTCGCGCCGACTGCTGCTACGCCCAGCAGCAGTGCTCCGATTGACATCAGAGGTGTGCTGACTATGACTGGTCTGACCAGCGGCGTAGCAGTGGAGGAACAGTCGATCGCCGATCCCCGAGTGGGGGAGGCGGAAGATGAAGTGCCCCCAGCCGCTGCAGCGATGGGGTCGGGAGACGGCCCAGCCCCCACTGGTGATGAAGTGTAGTGAAAAGTGGCCGAGTGGTACGACGTATTAAGTCGTCTCGGTCGTATGACCAGCGTAACTAATACTGACTGCTATATGTATGTTAAATCCTATCACTTGTATTTGATTATGCCTTTACTGCAGCGAGTGCTAAACCGACTGGTCGGGAATACGGATGTGGTCCACTCTGGCCACAACTTGGACTTGGTTGCTCTCAACGCCTAAGTTCAGAGCCTGATAGAGCAGCTTACTCGGAAGGAGGCTGCTTGGATGAGGGCGGAGAGAGAGGTTGAAATCCTCCGTGGCCAGTTGGAGATCCGTTCTTTCGGTAAGCGTCCCATCACTACATTAAATTGTCGGCAATATATGGGTTTTGTAGCAGTCTAATTATCGTGAATAGCAAACTGGATGTCATTGGAGGCCCAATTGGAGACGGCGACTGCCATGGCTGACCGCTCGGTGACTACAGCAGAGGTAGCAGTGGCCGAGCGGGATGAAGCCAAGGAGAAATTGGCAAAGGCGGAGGCTGAAATGATGGAGGTAAAGAAGAAGATGACGCTTGCCGAGGCCACCACCATAGTCGCCGAGAAGAAAGCCAATGAGGCTGTCGGTGAGTACAAAAGTATGGTCAGCCAATATTATCGTCAATTTACGTCAACTTGAAATATGGTCTGATGCTTATCCTTGTACTGTTGTAGAGCTTCATCGGTGAGTAAACGCTCAATTCACCGATCTGGAGGTGCGCTTGAAGAATACTCAGGCGCAGCTCGACCACGTCCGGGCGGGAGCGAAGACTCTCGTCAAGATGATTGACGGAGAGCCCTCCAACGCCCAGTGGATGATGGAGCAGTTTCTTGAGCGGCTCCAGGGGTCGGTGGCACGTTTGTGAGAGCAAACCCGGGACTTCATGCGAGCGGCAGTCACTCACGCACTCGGGATAGTCTGAGCGTTGTATCCGACTGCTCGGATAGAGCACATCCAGGTGGGGTGGCCAGCAAACATCGAGGAGTCCGACGTGGAGCGGATCCATACAGAGGTGGAGGATACGGCAGCCATTATTGTGGAAGACTTGGAACCGTTTCCAGATAAACCTACCGAATAGATAGGAAAAGTATGTAGCAAAAAAGAACTATGTGTATATAGTGAACCTTTAATGCAATTTATGTTTTGAAATGAAATTTGTGCTGTGTCCGACCATGATTCTCTGACTTCCGAGTGATTGATATAGTTGTAGTTCGTTGCGTAGGGAACTGATCCATGTTCACGCATATGGAACGTTCAACATCACAAGTAGTCGGAAGTAACAAAAGAACGAGGTCGGGCAAACAGTAGGGGGAATGGAGAGCCCCCGAGTGAACAACATATCTCAATAACAACTCACCAAAGTTAGAGCAAGTCATAAGCTTTGGGTTAGAGTGGTGTGAATGCAAGCACTTGGGGTCGGGCAAGAAAAAGAATGATGACAAACAGAATTAAAAATAACATCTTTATTAACCCAAGATAAGAATACGTAGCTTGTAAAATCACGGATAAAAATGACGAAGATGCTCAATATTCTAAGAGTTAGGCACACGTTGTCCGTCTTCATGCATCAATCGATATGAACCTGGTCGGATAACTTCTGCTATGATGAATAGACCTTCCCATGGAGCAAAAAGTTTGTGGACGCCGACTGTAGATTGTACTCGGCATTAGACCAGGTCACCAATTTAGAATGATCGACTATGCACATTATGATCGTGATAGCGGCACAAGACTTATTGGTACCGATCGGATTGGATGGCTGCGGTCAATCGAGCTTCTTCAAGGCTATCAATGTCTTCTTGTCTCATTTGCTCGATGGTATCTTCATCATAATATTGAATTCTTGGGGACATATGGAGCAAATCGACCGGCAAAATGGCTTCCGACCCATATACTAGAAAAAATAGAGTCCGGTCGGTTGCTCGGCTAGACTGAGTGCGAAGGCTCCAAAGCACTGCTAGCAATTCCTTCATCCAACGATTGCCATACTTGTTAAGGGGATCAAAAACTCTGGCTTTCAACCCTTAGAGTATCATGCCATTGGCTCATTCACATTGGCCATTTGCTCTCGGGTAGGCCACAGAAGCATATTTTACTTAAATGCATCGATCTTCACAAAATTTCCAGAAATCATTTTCGATGAACTGGGTCCCAAGGTCGGTGATGATCTGGTTAGTAACACCATATCGATAGCAAATACCTTGGATGAATTCTGCGGCTTTCTTAGCTGTGCTGGTGCGGAGAGGCATGACCTCAATCCACTTTGTGAACTTGTCGATCGCAACAAAAAGATCGGAAAGCTTTGCCGACCAGAGTGCAGGCACCAGCATGATTCCCACATAAGCCCGAGTGCACTTCTTTGAGGATATCCGACCCTTGCGATCGGGTAACATACTTCATGAGCACTCGGGTTGAGGCGGCCCTCTTGTATAATTCAGTTCCCACAACAACATATTGCTTGCTCCTTCGGACGAGACGGATAGCTAGATCTTTATCTTCAGGAGCTTTAGCAGTAAAGATGAAGTCGATGAAGGGCTGTCGCCAATCATCAATATCGGTAGTGATAACCAAAATAGAAGGCTCTTCCTTGGGCTCCAATGGTGGCGCTTCTTCAGCTTAAACTAACGGTTTGTGAAGTTCTTGGAGAAAGACTCCGCTTGGTACTGTCGCTCGGGAAGATCCCAGCTTGGCGAGGAGGTCGGTGGCCGAGTTCTTGTCCCTGGGGACATGATGGAACTCGAGGCCATAAAATTTTCCTTCTAGCTTGCGGATCTCCGTGCAGTATGCATCCATCTTATCACTGGTGCAGGACCAGTCTTTATTGATTTGGCTGATGATTAACTTCGAATCGCCATAAACCATTAGGCGTCAAACTCCAAGAGAAATGGCAATTCGCAAGCCATTAATGAGTGCTTCATACTTGGCTGCATTGTTGGATGTCGTAAACAGAAGTTGAAGAACATACTTCAGGTGTTCACCTTGGAGAGAAATCAGAAGTACCCTAGCTCCTGCTCCGTCAATGCTAAGGGAACCATCAAAATACATGACCCAATGCTCCAAGGTCTCGGCAGTCGATGGAATTTGAATCTCAGTCCACTCGACAATGAAATCGGAGAGAGTCTGAGACTTGATGGCCATGCGAGGCTTGAAATCAATTGTATATTCACCCAACTCAATGGTCCACTTGACAATTCGACCAGTGGCATCCCGATTACGAAGAATATTGCGAAGAGGAAATTCAGTAATGACATCCACCGAGTGTACCTGGAAATAATGCCTAAGCTTCTAAGCGGTGAGCAGCACAGCATAGAGGACTGGTCCGAGTACTTCCAAGATAAAATATACCGGTCGTTGGACTAGGTAGGCGCAATCGTCCTCCGGGCGCTCAACAATCAAGGTGGTGCTGACCACACGAGTCGTGGCGGAGATGTAGATGAGTAAAGTTTCTTCAGGGGTCGGTGCAACCAGAACAGGCGCTCAACAATCAAGTTGCTGTCATGCAACCCATAAGGCATTGAACATTCTTTACGCTGGTCGGCTTAGCCATGTTGATGATTGTCGAGATCTTCTCTGGATTGGCTTTAATTCCCCAACTGCTAACAATGAATCCAAGTAGCTTCCCAGTTGGCACCCCAAATACATATTTATCTGGGTTGAGCCGCCATCGGAATTTACGGAGATTATCTACAGTCTCTTGAAGGTAAGAAATTAAATCTTCTAGATGCCTTCACTTGATGACGACATTGTCCACATAAGCCTCCACATTGCGTCCAATCTGGTCGAGGAGGCAATGATGTATGGCGCGTTGATATGTAGCTCCGGCATTCTTAAGTCCGAAAGGCATTGATGTATAACAATATGCGCCAAATGAAGTAATGAAAGACGTCTTCTCTTGGTCTTCTTCTTTCAGGCTAATTTGATGATAGCCCGAATAACAATCCAGGACGCAGAGAAGAGAACAGCCGGCTGTAGAGTCGACCACTTGGTCGATGCGCGGCAATGGGAAGGGGTCTTTAGGACATCGCTTATTAAGATTAGTATAGTCAATGCACATCCTCTATTTCCCATTTTTCTTTTTCACAAGGACTAGGTTTGCTATCCAGTCGGGATGATACATTTCTTTGATAAACCCAGCTGCTAACAGTCGAGTGATTTCCTCCTTGATGGCCTCCTTGCGTTTTTGAGCGAATCAGCGCATCTTCTGTTTGACCGGCTTAGCAGTCGGGAAGACATATAGTTCATGCGCGATCAGCTCTCTTGGTACGCCCGGCATGTCAGAGGGTTGCCAGGTGAAAATGTCGATGTTGGCGCGGAGGAAGCTGGCGAGCGCACTTTCCTATTTAAGATCCAGCGTTGTCCCGATGAGAGCCATTTTGGAGGGATCGGCGTCGGACAGCTGAATACTCTTGTACTCGGCTGGCGAGGGTGTTAAGCCTGAAGTCGATGGTTTGGCGGTCGGGATGTCGACGTCTGCGGTCGGTGCAGTCTTGGCTGCCTAGACCGTCTCTTCCATCTGGATGGAGATATCCACTGCTTCTCCTAGGACGAGGCTGTCCTACTCACAGGTGTGAGAGGTGGCGACATCTCCCTTGACAGAAAAGGCTCCCGATGGCCCTGGTACTTTAAGAACTAGGTACGTATAGTGGGGTATCACCATGAATTTGGCGAGGGAGGGTCTACCCAGCACCGCGTGGTAGGCAGTCTCAAAGTCTGCAATATAAAATTTAATGTGCTCGGTCCTAAAATTGTTCCGAGTACCAAATGTTGCTGGCAGAGTGTGCGTGTCGAGTGGTATTGAGGCATTTCCCGGGATAATCTCGTAAAAAGACGTGTCCGTCTTCTGGAGCGCCGACCCATCAATGCCGAGCGTGGAAAGAGTTCCCTTGAATAAGACGTCAAGGCCTCTCCCATCATCGATTAGCACCATCTTGAGGCGCACCTTCATGATTACCGGATTGACCACCAATGGGAACCGACCCGGCTTGGGCACGTCCGTCCACTGGTCATCATGGTTAAAGGTGATTGGGATCTCTGACCAGCGCAGGCACTCAATCACCCTGTCGCTAATAGTGTTCATGTGACGGGTGAGCAGCTTTTGCTGGTGCTTAGACTCTGCCGCAACCGCTCCACCAAAGATCATCGAGACCGTCCGAGCGGGCTCTTGGAAGTTGTTTTCAGCCGGGGGGGTTAGCGTCTTTATCTTCCCGGTGAGTCTTCTTCTTTTTATCATCCCGGCGACGCTTATCTTATCGAGGATTTTCTTCTGCCTCTCTAACCATTTGGTTCTGCAGCTGGTAGCATCGGCGAGTGGTGTGGTTGCTATTGGGATGAAAAATGTAGGGCTTATGTAGCATTTCCTGCATCATCGAGTTCCCCCATCCCCGGGATCGAGGTTTCTCCTTGGCGACCATAACGTGCTCAGATTTTCTCTTTCGATCTTTCAATCGGGAGGACTCAAGTTTGTCACGGTCGTCACACCGTGGCGATCGGTGATGATCATCCTAGCGCTTCTTGTCCTTGCGGAACTCCTGAGTGCTCCGGTGCATCTGCTCCCGTTCGGCGTCCTCATCGTTGGTGAACTGCTCGGCGACGGTGATCATCTCGCCTGACGTTGCGGGCTCGTTCATCACCAAATGGCGAAATAATTCTGATGGCTTTCTTAGTCCATCCTGAAAAATGGACATAACGTTAGCGTCAGAGATGCTGGCGACGGTGTTCCACCATTCGGAGAAGCGATGGATGTAGTCCCAAAGGGACTCGTCACTTTTCTAGCGTATCTAGCGTAGGTCATGCCGAGAGGCCAGCCTTTGCTAGGTTCCTTTATAGTTGGCGATGAAAACATCGCATAATTGGCGCCAGGAGTTGATGGAGTTCTCTGGGAGGCTAGCCAGCCAGCTGATGGCGGCTGGTGACAGCATGACAGGGAGATAGTTAGCCATGACATCATGGTCTCCTCCCGCTGCTCGGATGGCTGTATAGTACAGCCGCAGCCACTGGGAGGGATCGGTCTTGCCATCGTAGGGCTCGATCCCCGATGGGCGGAAGCCTCTCGGCCATACCACCCGGCGAAGCCAATTAGTGAAGGCGGGGAAGCCGTTGTGATGAGAATCAACGTCCTCGTGATGGCTAACCCCTAGTGTTCCATAGCTCCGATCAAGGCACTCCCGGCAACGAAGCTAGCTACGCTCGCGCCGTCCATGGCGGCGTGAGATAATGTTGCGCGCGTCGCGCGACTGGTCGATGATTATCCAGGCATCATCTAAGAAAGAGCTCCCTTGGCGATCGCTTAGTCGGGAGCGTCATGACCAACTGGACGGTCGGGGAGTAGCATGGCGGTTGGCGGATCGCTATCGCACAGATGGTGCCGTCTCGGCGAGTTAGGCAGCAGCAGCCTGTGTCATTGCTCAGGCTCTTTGGAGCTCAGTTGTGTTAGGGAGGGCAGAGAGTGCCCTCTCAATGGTGACTAGGTTTGTCGTAGGAGTACGGTACATGGCGTGACCTTCTGATACGACGCGATGTCCCGATCTTCACGACGTAGGATCAATCACCAGATAACTAGCTGTAGAACAGCCGGATAACTTGCTGCAAGCAACGATAACTAGTGCAACCTGGCAAATAAAACTCGAAGCCAACCACCGTCTTTAACCGGCAACCTGAATCGAGGATTTGCCCAACCACACTCTCAAAGAACCAACCAACACAGCCTACAATCAACCAAGGCAAACCTTGAAAGGAGTAGGAGCACCAATTGGGAGCGGATGAAGCCGCCGCTTTTGTAATCCCGTGAAGGAAATCACAAGAGCAAAGGGGTAGAGATTACTCTCAAGTTTTGTTAGCACATAGCTAAACAAAGGGGGTTTGTATTTCAATTATCAAAGTCTGCCTTTGCTTTAGGAGTACAGGGATATTTATACTAGGAATAGCCCTCCTAGATAGGTGTAAACACGAAATGGAAATGAAAAGATAGACTTAATGAAAGGGTCTCTTCGGATCAAGAGTTCCTAAGTAGTTCGCGTGTGGCTGTTTGTCTTCTGCGCAGTCTTTAGTGTTTTGGCCATAACTCCATCTTGAGAAGTCCAAATGACGTGCCGTTTGTTGCGTTGGAAACTTAACTTGATGGTATTTCACACAATGTGCAGTATGCTCCACGAAACATTGAATATTGGTACAATTTTGCATGGGAAGTTTGAACATCGGGCAGACTGTTAACCTTCTGACCAGTCTTCACTAATCTGGTCGGATCTCAATAATGGAATTTCCAAACTGGTCGGCTCTTGTGGCATTGAAAACTAGACTTGATAAGCTTTTCAAAATGTGCTCATTCACCTCAATAGCATTTAGAAATCAAAAGTTATGCGATTGCGAATGTGGCTCCTCTATGCAGTCATCGCCTTGTGTATTCTTGCAACCCTCCTTGGTGTACCTGAGCAACAACAACGTGCACGAGTTAGGCAGTATATAATTCTCATTAATATTAAATTGAACTTCATAAAGTAGTGCGTTCACCTCTTGTTGTACCTTCTTTGCTCGACTACGTGTGATCGGGCCACCAAAGGCTTGGACTGGTTTCGATGTAGGTGATACTCGAGTTGGTGTTGCTTGAATTGGAGGTTGTAACATGTTGGTTGATGGCGTGGTCATATCATCCTCCCCCTTTTGAAAAGGAGTCGTCCTCGACTCTAAAGTGTCTTCGCTTATGAATGGCGATAAGTCAGCAACATTGAAGGTCGTACTCACACCATAGCTTGCTGGAAGATCTATCTTGTATGCATTATCATTGATTTTTGTAAGAACACGAAATGGTCCATCTCCTCGAGGCATCAATTTGGATTTGCGTTTATTAGGGAAGCGATCCTTGTGCAAATGTATCCACACTAAGTCCCCTGGCTCGAATATCACTTTCTTCCTATGTTTATTCATACTTGCAGCCTTGCGTTTAGCCTTTAGTTCGATTGCTTCCTTGGTCTTCTCATGTATCTTCTTTACATATGCAGCACGCTTGGAAGCTTCCATGTTGGTTCTCTCCTGCAATGGAAGGGGCAACAAATCGATTGGAGCAGTCGATTTGAAACCATATACAATTTCAAAAGGACACAAGTTAGTGGTAGACGGCCCTGTTATAAGCAAACTCCACATGTGGCAAACAATCCTCCCAACTCTTCAAGTTCTTTTTCACCATCGTTCGTAGCAACATTGACAATGTGCGATTCACAACTTCAGTTTGGCCGTCGGTTTGAGGGTGACAAGTTGTTGAAAACAAGAGCTTGGTTCCAAGTTTAGCCCATAACGTTTTCCAAAAATAGCTCACGAACTTGACATCACGATCAGACACAATGGTCCTGGGCACCCCATGTAGCCTCACAATTTCCCTAAAAAATAAATTAGCAATATGTGAAGCATCGTCGCTCTTGTTGCAAGGGATAAAATGAGCCATTTTTGAGAATCAATCAACCACAACGAATATAGAATCCTTTCCTCTCTGAGTTCTAGGTAATCCTAAAATAAAATCCATGCTTATGTCTTCCCAAGGAATGTTAGGAGTAGGTAAAGGAGTGTATAAGCCATGAGGATTTAGTTTTGACTTAGCTTTGTGACAGGTGATGCATCGCTCCACAAATCTAATGACATCTCTCCTCATCTTGGGCCAATAGAAATGATCACCTAGCGGTTCGTAAGTTTTCTTCTGTCCAAAATGACCTGTTAGTCCACCTCCATGTGATTCCTGCAACAAAAACAATCTAACAGAAGAATTTGGAACACAAAGCTTGTTAGCTCTAAACAGGAATTCATCATGTATGTGATATTTTTCCCAACCTTTTCCATCTTTACAATGATTATACGGTTCTGAAAATTCAGGATCATTATTATACAAACATTTCAAACTTTCAAGACCCAACACCTTGACCTCAAGTTGATTCAACAACACGCTCTTTTGAGATAAAGCATCGGCAACCACATTGTCCTTACCTTTCTTATATTTCACAATGTATGGAAATGTTTCAATGAACTCAACCCACTTGGCATGGCGACGGTTCAGCTTAGCTTGTCCTTTCAAGTACTTCAAAGCTTCATAATCGGAATGAATAACAAACTCCTTTGGCCATAAGTAGTGCTGCCATGTCTCAAGCGCACGCACCAAAGCATACAATTCTTTGTCATACACAGAATAATTTAATTGGGCACCTCCCAGTTTTTCACTAAAATATGCTACTGGTTTTCCTTGTTGCATTAAAACTCCTCCTATCCCAATTCCACTAGCATCACATTCTACTTCAAAAGTTTTAGTGAAATCAGGAAGAACAAGTAATGGTGTTTCAGTCAAACGTTTCTTTAATTCTTGAAAAGCAGTTTCTTGCGAGTTTCCCCATTTAAAATCAACTCCTTTCTTTGTCAATTCATTCAAAGGAGCAACGATGGTACTGAAATCTCTCACAAATCTCCTATAAAAACCAGCAAGGCCATGAAAACTTCTTACTTGACTTACATTCATAGGAGTGGGCCAATCCTTGATGGCTTTCACCTTTGATTCATCCACTTCTATTCCTTTTCCTGAGACAACAAAGCCAAGAAATACAATATGGTCTGTGCAAAAACTGCACTTCTCAAGATTAGCAAATAACTTCTCCTTTCTAAGCTCATCCAAGACTTGCCCAATGTGTTTCTCATGCTCTTCAAAAGACTTACTGTAAATTAGAATATCATCAAAGTAAACAACAACAAATTTTCCAATGAAAGCTCGCAGGACATGGTTCATTAATCTCATGAAAGTACTAGGAGCATTAGTCAAATCAAAAGGCATAACTAACCATTCATACAACCCAAATTTAGTTTTAAATACAGTTTTCCATTCATCTCCAGCTTTCATCCTTATTTGATGGTAACCACTTCTCAAGTCAATTTTAGTAAATATTTTGGAACCGCTCAATTCATCAAGCATGTCATCTAAGCGTGGAATAGAATGACGATAACGAACAGTGATATTGTTTATAGCTCTACAGTCAATACACATCCTCTAAGAACCATCCTTTTTAGGCACTAATATCACAGGCACAGCACAAGGACTTAAGCTCTCACGAACAAAACCTTTATCAAGAAGTTCTTGTACTTGCCTTTGTATTTCTTTATGTGCGATTAGAACGTGACTGTGTATGTCTCAAAGGACGTCCCCGTAAGAGGTGCCCCCAATCCCTTTATATACTGTAGGGATCGGGGGTTACCGTTTAGGGTTTAATTGGCCCCATTAATCTCTTTTTAATTGGTTTAATCACCTGAGATCGTGGGCCAATAATTACAGCAGTTACTCGCTACATTGATTTGACTGTTACTTCCTAGAGTTTTATTGCCATTGATTGTGTGGACTGACTATTGAACAGACTCTCGAGTGCGTGTGGTCGGGCGTCCTCCTGAGTGCTGGTGGTCGGGCGTCCTCCCGAGTGCTGGTGGTTGGGGGCCCTCCCGAGTCCTTATGGTCGGCATCCCTTCCAGATCATAATTAATGCTCTGTCTTTCTATCCCCGTCTTTTGTCTGATTACCATAAATGTACTCAGAGAGTACCCCAGGGTTATATCCCCGACAGGCGGTAATACAGCTTCAGTGACGACTTAGAGATAACCGACACTGATATGACGCTATTTTTAAGGGTTTCTATGGTAGTGTCGAAAGAGATGTGTTTTGCCTTATCATGTGTATAATATTTCAAAACTCTAAATTAAGCTATCGAGATATCTCTTGAAGTGCTAAATGATCTTTCATAAAAAGAACTCCCGACTGATATTTCCTAAACCACCAAGTGATCTTTTCTTTAAAAAAGAACTGCTAACTGACATTTGCCTCCATTATTGATTACATTTTGCTTGTGTAGTTGGTGTGGGAATTTTTTTATAAATAATATTTTTTTCTCAAAATTTTAACTGTAGATAGCACGTCCCAGAAATTACAAAAATAGATCTCTATCGACACATGAACTATTGACAGAGTCTCTATCGATATTCCAAGTGTTGATAGAGGCATCACCCAGCCTACAGCGCGCGGGTGCGGTGGACAGGCATGGGTGCGAACGCGACGTGGGCATGGCGAGCGAGGCGACGGGCACGACTAGTGGGGTAGGCGCGGCTTGATCTCAGCGCGTGGCGAGCGAGGCAGCCAGCGCGACGGGCGAGGCGCGAGCGAGCGCGTGGCGCGAGGCGTCACGCGGAGAGCGAGGCGGCCGACGATTGATTGCGGCGCTCTAGTGATTGATTGCGACGCGGCGGGCATGGACTGGTGGGCAGACGGCGCGTGGTGCGAGGACTTTGTCGATAGTTGAATTGTTGACAGAAGTCTATTTTTATGATCTTTAGAGTGCACTGTCTAGAATTAAAATTTTGTCAAAAAATATTATTTATAAAAAAATTCGTTGGCGTGGTCTAGCTTGTTCATGCATATCACTGCTTTTATACTGTTTATTTTAAAATATTCCATTTGAGAGGAATTTTTCTCACATACAAATCCTCCTACTATCTTTGTGCACTTGTATTTTAGTATATATGAGTTGACTGTACGTCTCCGTTGCTATGTGCTTATGTACGGTGTTGTTAATGGTTGAGTTGAACATTTAAATACTTAGTTTAATTTATTATGCAGTGAATTATTGCGTATTTGTCTTATGTTAATGCATATATTTATAAATTTGTGATATTCTTGTATTAATGTAGTCATATATTTTGATGTTAATAATATATTAATACTATTATATATATACTCATGTATAAGCAACTATGAATATCTGATACCTATAGGTTTATATACGAGCACAAAGTTATATATGTATATAAATATAAATTTTCTAACAAATAAAATTTATTCGAATACTTTATGAATATAAGTAGACGGTACCATCGTACAAACCGATTGCAGCCGCCCAACGACCGGCGCGGCCCGATTTAAACCGACCGTGCCCGACCGGTGCGACCCAGTTCGTCGCGTTGTCGCGCGCCTTCCCCCGAGAGAGAGGGGAACCCTGTCTAGGGTTTTGCCCGCCGCCACTGCCGTCAGTTCAGCCCCACCCGAACTCCGAGCCATGGACGCCGGGGTCAAGAGGGCTGCGCCGGTGGGCACCAGCGGCGCCGCCGCCAAACGCGCGAGAGGTGAGCCGCTTCGTGGTCTCGTTTTCTTCCATTTTTTTGTTTGTTTTTGGTTGCTGGCCTTCCACTGGAATGGCGCTTTCATTATGGCCATTTCTAGCCGGCTCCCTCGTCGGACATGGGGGTACGGTGCCCTGGTTCATGGCGCCGCTGCAGTGGGTGGAGCGCCGTGATGAGGACGGGGGGACGATTTGGATGTTGGGACTTGGGAACTTGTGTTCGTTTGGAGAGGAGACGGCTTGCTCCGTTTATTATTATTATTTTTTGGGTCCAGCAATATGTAGCCGAGCTACTGAACCTGCCAAATTCCTCACCAGATTTAGCTGCTATCGCGTTGTCAAATTTATTTGTTTATCGTGTTAGCAAGTAAACTCATTATGATAACCTTTGTACTGGACATAATTATATCATTTACTCCTTTTTCCCTTCTGAGTTGTTTATACAAATGTTGTGTTTTAGTAAATCGACACATTATTAAGTGGCACAAGTATTAAATTTGGTGTAACAGAATCGGAGTCATCTCAAATGGGTGTAGGGAGCAAATTGAAGCCATGCACCAAAATTTTCAGGTTCTAATCTAACTTAAAATGGATTCTCACCTGGTTACAAATGCTATTCTTTACTTTGCTATTTTGTTGTTAATTATTTGTTATGTTGGTAAAATGTTGTTACTGAGATTTGAGGCTAGCAAATGGGTCCAGCAAGATTGTGCTACAAGTTCTCTTTTTGTAACATAAAATTTGAGTCATGCAACAATAGCTACAAGGATATGAAATTACATTTGTGATGAACAATCAAACCTGTATGTAACACATTTACCAGATCACCTACAGAAATAAAGAATATTAAACATTTCATATGGTGCAGTGTTCTAAAAGTGCATGGTGGCTGCCCTTCCTTGGGGCTTTAGCACTGTTATACTGATGTTCCATTGTCTTTATTTTTTTGTCATGCCTGCTAGTTTCTTGGAAGCTTGGCATCAAGTTGGTCCTAGGTGGTGTCTAGGTGCCCCTAGGCACTAGACGCTAGCCTGCCGACCATCTAGTAGTTATTATGGTGGCACGACAAGACGTCTAACCACCTTCACACCTTTTAGGCGAGTATGGTGTGTGGTGACTGGTGAGGCAACACCATACTTAACAGAAATGTATATGACATTATGGTATAATAATTTTTTTGAAAATAACGTAAATTTAATTCCAAAACCATATAAAATAGAAATTATTAAACAAGTTTAATAGTCCATAGTCTATACTCCAAAGCAATAGTTCAAATACCTTATATCTAGAACCATATTGTCATATGCACTCATACATGATCTCGAAGCTCCTTGAGTTAGCAACATTAAATGAAATTTCACACTCATAGAAGAACTTAGCTACATACATATTTATGACATTTCTTTCTTTCTTTGTTTTCATTTTTTTACTAAATAAAAACTTGAGTTGTAATGCCATTGATAAGCCTTTCCTAAACAACTACATTAGTACCTTTTCTAATCATACTAACCATAGTTGTTATGGCGATGATATAACGTCGCCATATCGTCGTCATATTGCTATAGTGGTTTTTGGCTATTCGCCACACAGCGTCATAGCGCCGAAGGTCTGTGGTGGACACGCAGAGGGCCGGGAAGAGGCGGGATCCGGCGCGGAGCGGAGCGGCGTGGCCAGGTGTGAGCGGCGTGTAGCGGGGCCGATCGCGGTGCG
>KE372367.1:1743273-1758590 GCA_000418225.1 Zizania latifolia
TGGACCTTGCTAATTTGGACAATGATTCTTCTCCATTCTCCATGATCACTCGATCTTCCCTACATGTCATCTCATGTACTTCTGTTTGGCAAACTGACCATCCTTTGGCAACATAGAAAGGGAGGTCTCTGCTATTTATCACAATTGTAGTAGTAGTAGTAGAGTGGTTGGTAGACTATTATGCCATAAATAATAGTCACAGCTTGTGTGACTCACTAACCCTTAAATTTGAACTTTAATTTGCCTAGAGGGCCATGAACACAATTAGGCTATGTTTGGAGAGTTTTAGTAGCTGCAGTTAGAACAATCTCAACCTATAATATCTATGGGTGGTGTCTTACTTTCTCTTTTCTTTAGACATCACTCATAGACACTACTCTCTCTAATTGATAGTTTCTTTAAAATAAATTTATATCCAATCACATATCTTCTTTCTCTTTTCTTATTCAATCTCTTTTTTGCTTACTTGGATATTCTGTAGAGCTGGTTTCTTACATGAGACACCATTTCTCTTTCTCACATTAATAAATTCTTTGCCACATTAGATTTTGACTGACATGATAATATAATTAATGCTAAGAAACAATCTTAATCAGTAGGGTTGTGACTGTCCTTACTTTTAGAATCTTTAGCTTTTCCAAGATAGTCCAAAATTTTCCAAACGAATAGCCTCCTTTGAGATAACTTAAATCAGGATTAGAATTAAATCAATAACGGATTGTTTGCCAAACGAATAGATTTTTGTACCTTAAGGAATAATAATCTATAAATAAACTAATAATCACAATCATGTGGAGAACCAAATATATAAACCGTCGGCTCAATTTTATATTTGTACCCTTTGAAATTACTCTAAATTACTCGAAAATTGCCACTCGGTATAAAATAGCCAATACTCTATCATTCACTTTAGTGCATTTAAGTCTTTTCACTCTTAACACATGATAATCAGCCTTGATAATTAAGTTAAACAAACAATTTAAATTATCTAACTAGTAAATTACTTAGTTAAATTATTCAATGATTTAGATTATGTATAATTCTAATTATTTTAAGCCGTCTTAAAGAGGACCCATAAATCATAAATCTTGTAACAATGTTCTTTATAGCTAATGGATGATGGATTATAATTGGATTATTCGTGAAATGCTTTTAGAAATACGATTTCTTCAAAAACTTTACGAAAATGCTGTTGAACGGTCGTCTGACGTGTTGTATTGCGTCAGACGTAGCATCCACCACACATCACTATTTTAATCCGACGGCGCTTCATGGACCTGCAATGTAGCCCAGTCCAGTGCGCGCAGTGTAGTTAGCCCAGCACACAGACAGTCCAGCGCACATCCAGTAAAGAAATTTAAAGATAAATATTTCAGCTATTGAAAAATGAATATTTCACCAATTGAATATGAATATTTCACCTGTTACAGTAGTTGAGACTCAATGTTTCATACGTGAGAGCAAAATGTATCACCCTTTTATTTCAAATGTTTCACCATTTTATTTCAAATATTTCACGCTTTTATTTTAAATGTTTTCACTCTTTTTATTTTGAATGTTTCACCTGTTGAAGATGAATGTTTTACCTGTCGAAGACAAATGTTTCACCTGTTGGAGACGAATGTTTCACCTGTTATAGACGAATGTTTCACCTGTTGTAAATGAATGTTTCACTTGTTGTAGACGAATGTTTCACCTGTTGAATGTTTTATGCTATGTTTTACCTGCTGAAGATGAATATTTCAACTGTCAAATAAATGTTTCACCTGTTGAAGATTTTTATTTCGAAATGTTTCACCTGTTGAATATGAATGTTTCACCTGTTGAAGGTGCATGTTTCACCTGTTGAAGATGAATGTTTCACATGTTGAAAATGAATGTTTCATTGTGAAGATGAATATTTTATGATATTTTTACCTATTAAAGATAAATGTTTTAATCATTGAAGATGAATGTTTCACTGAGCGATGCACAAATGTAGTTGTCACCATTGATGCTTGAGTTCTCAGCATGTCAAGAACAACCTTCATCTTTAGGGGCGGATCCAATATGTAAACATAGTTCTAATAACCAAGATAAAATTATGTTTTTCTAAACATAGTGTTAAACATAGTTGAGCAAAAGAGGGTGACCCTGTTGGGTTATGGGGAGGCTACGCTAGCGCTTAATTTTAAAAATTTACCCCGTTAGCCCAGGAACCATGCGTGTAATAAGATCATGGATCGTTACCTTGAGCCTCGAGACGCGCTCGGGCAACGGAAGTAGAGTCGATGAAGTGCGTCCTCATCAAAATAAAGATTCCAACTGATGACACTTATAAAATGAAGCCAAACCCTTTGACTACCTCATCAAAATAAAGATTCTAACTCCGAGAAACCTGCTTTAGCCCATAAATGGACCTTTCTAGTTTGTAAACTTTCCCAGCATTCTCTGGATCATCAAGACCTTCAGGCTGTGTCATGTACACATCCTCACTTAGGTTTCCATTAAGAAAAGCCGTCTTGACATCCATTTACCATATCTCATAGTCATAAAATGTGGCAATTGCTAGGATGATCTGGATAGACTTTAGCATAGCGACGGGCGAAAATGTTTCATCATAATCAACACCTCACCTTGAATCTGCCTGAAACCTTTCATCACCAATCGTGCTTTATAGATGTGAACATTTCCATCAACGTCTATCTTTTTCTTAAAAATCCATTTACACTCGATAGTTTTTACACCATCAGGTGGATCGACCAAGTTCTAAACTTGATTCTCTCGCATGGATTCTAACTCGGATCTTATGGCTCTAAGCCATTTCTCAGAGTCTGGTCCCATCACTGCTTTCGTATAGGTCTTAGGTTCATCATTGTCTAACAATAATACGTCGCGCTGCCTAGTGGTTAAGAACGCAAACCGCTCGGGCACACAACTCAACCTCTTTGATCGTCGTGGGGCTGGTGTCTCGACAACAGGCTCTGCAACATCTTGCATGTCGAGTTGCGGTTCAGTAGAAGCTGAAACACTTTCTGGCGGTTCTCGAACCTCTTCGAGTCGCACCGTGCCCCCACTAACCTCTTTTGAGAGAAACTCTTTCTCAAGAAAAACACCATTTCGGGCGACA
This sequence comes from Zizania latifolia, assembly GCA_000418225.1. Classification (NCBI taxonomy): domain Eukaryota; kingdom Viridiplantae; phylum Streptophyta; class Magnoliopsida; order Poales; family Poaceae; genus Zizania; species Zizania latifolia. The sequence goes on from KE372367.1 coordinate 1,746,383, forward strand.
AACACTTTGCCCTCTTCCCGGTTATATAAGTAATATCCTTTGGTTTCCCTAGGATACCCCACAAAGAAGCATTTATCATATTTGGGAGTAAGCTTATCAGACGTCAAACGCTTTATATAGGCCTCACAACCCCAGATCTTTAGAAAAGACAACCCGGGACGCTTCTCAGTCCATATCTCATATGGTGTCCTCTCTACAGATTTAGATGGAACTTTGTTTAGTGTGAAAGTAGCAGTTTCTAAAGCGAATCCCAAGAAAGACAATGGAAGATCAGTTTGACTCATCATCGACTGGACCATGTCTAACAAAGTTCAGTTCCTCCGCTCGGACACCCCATTCCACTGAGGTGTACCGGGTGGAGTCACCTCCACGATCCAATCGTAGAAATTTAATTGTCTTGCCTGTATGATTTTGTACCTTATTCTGGAACTCCTTAAACTTTTCAAAGGATTCTGACTTATGCCTCATTAAGTAGATGTAACCATATCTACTAAAATCGTCGGTAAAAGTTATGAACTACTAAAAATCACATCTGGTTCTAAAACTCATTGGTCCACATACATCAGTATGTACAATGGCCAATAGCTCATTTGCCCTCTCACTTTGACCACTAAAAAGCGTCTTAGTCATTTTGCCAAGTAAATAAGACTCACATGTGTCAAACGATTCAAAATCAAATGACTCAAAAAGCCCATCTCTATGGAGCTTCTGCATGCGCTTCTCATTTATATGACCCAAACGACAAAACCATACATAGGTAGGATTCAAATCATTGAGTCAAGGTTTCTTCGTATTAATGTTATAGACATGTGTATCCTCAAGATTCAGAATATATAAGTCATTCAACAATGGACAAACACCATAGAGCATACCATTCAAAAATATCGAACAACACTTGTTCTTTATTATGAAACCAAAACCGTCTTCCTCTAAACATGACGAAGAGATAATATTTCTATCCAAGGCGAGAATAAAATAACAATTATTTAACTCCAAAACTAATCCTGAGGGTAGCAATAAAGAATAAACGTCGACGGCCAACGCAGCAACTCTTGCACCATTGCCAACGCGAACATCCAATTCGCCTCTTGCGCACTTCCTAGTCCTTTTCAGCCCCTGCAATGATTTGCAAGTGCAAATCATTGATCCGGTATCAAATACCCATAAATCACTTGGACGAGTAGCAAGATAAATTTCAATAACATTTATACCTGAAGCGGAAGTCACACTTCCCTTCTTTTTCTTTTATTCTTCCAAGTACAACTTGCAATTCCTCCGCCAATAGCCAGGCTTATGGCAGTGGTGGCAAGTGTCAGAGCTAGCAAGGCCCGACTTGGAATTTCTAGTCGAATTAGACTTGGAGCTCGAGATCGTATCTAGAGCTTTAGCCTTTCCCTTACGCTTTCTCTTCTTACTTTTCTTTTGAACCATCATCACATGACTAGGATTTTTCTTAAGACTTTCCTCGGCTGCCTTGAGCATCCCATGCAATTCAGCCAAGGTCATGCCATTCATATGATAATTCATGATAAATGGCTCGAAGCTCGCAAGGAGCGACTGAAGAATCACATCTGTGGCCAAATCTTTATCAAGTTTAGAGCCAAGCTTCTCCAGGTTCTCAACGTAACCAATCATCTTGATCACGTGAGGACTCCTTGGACTGCCTTCCACCAACCTGCACGCAAACAAGGACTTTGAGACATTATACCTCTCAGTCCGTGCTTGGTTCTCAAACATGCCCTTCAGCCCCACGATCATATCGTAAGCATCCCTGTCCTCATATTGCTTCTGAAGCTTAGAGGACATGCAGGCAAGTATGAGACAGTTGACATCAATTGAATTACTAGCGTGCTTCTCATAAGCGCACCTTTCAGCAATTGGTGTATTATCCGTTGGTTCATCAGGGTGGGGTTTCTCTAGAATGTAATCCTTATTCTCCTGTTTAAGAACGATTCTCAAATTCCTGTACCAGTCTTTAAAATTTGTTCTAGACAATTTCTCTCTTTTAAGGATAGGTCGCAGATTAAAAACGGAAGTGTTCTTTGCAGTAGGTGCCATGATCTACAATAACAATGCAAGGTTCAGCACTCTGCTATGTTAATCTTCTATCAAATAAAAGATATGCCACAATATGTAAAATGATAGCTTTTCCTCTAACGACACATTGTGGGACAAGATCCATATTCAACTAACTCCTAGTGAGCTTTGGCATCACTGCTAAAAGATTAGTGACATAGGTAAGCAACACTTTACTAATCATATCTCTATGTGACTCTTGTTCGTTGGGATGGCATCCAATGCCCAACTCCCAACTCCATGCCCCAAAGCCCAAAACCGTTTTAATAGCTTTGTTAAGCAAACCAATACTATACATGTGGTGTCCGACATCCACCCTAACTAGTCAAGATAAAAGATGGCATCCTGCTTTGACAGACCCACCATCAATGATCGAGAACCTTAGTAGGTGCAGCTATTGGAAAGAGCATTAATACTTAATTTTATGAGAAAAACTATTCTAACATGGTAACGATGCCTACTACACACAGAACATGAAAGAATAGTATGACAGAGACATAAGTAAACATCACAGACAATCATATTAACTGCGACATAGTATGGCCCTCTCGCATGGCGATCTCTATCTCCATGGTTCCTGTCCTTCGGGTCATCACACATCAGGCCTCCATGAACTTGTATCAGTCTATTACACCTAATAGCACTATACTAATTACATGAGCAGAAGCATCACATGTCGACATGCAGGTCGTACAACATTTGAACAGCCTTGGGCTGTAATCAATCAAGACGCGCAGGCCATGTTATTACAAGCGAGTATCATATACTTTGTAAGGCTATACCAGTCACAACATTCCCTGCAAAAACAAGTTAGGTGGAATCTAGACGTGACTGAACCAAGCCCAGAACTTCCAGCTCAGAGGCCCAGAACTTCCGGTTGAAGGGCCTGGAACTTTCGACTCAGGGCCGAAACTTCCGAAATCAACCTTTTGACTCGAATTTATTTTGGCCCGGAAGTTCTGAGTCACACCCGGAACATTCGAAAATAACCTTCTGTACGGAATTTATTTCTGTCCAGAACTTTCGGTCCAACTGGGACTTCTAGACCCAGAACTTCTGGTCCAACCGGAACTTCCAAAAATAACATTCTGTATCAAAAATTATTTCGACTCAGAACTTCTGGTCTAACCAGAACTTCCAGAAAATCCGACACAAAAACAATAGATCCAATCTATTTCCATCACATATCACCATATGTGATCGATCCAGACCGAACACTAAGCACGTAGGCTCTGATACCACTATTGGGTTATGGGGAGGCTATGCTAGCGTTTAATTTTAAAAATTTACCCCGTTAGCCCAGGAACCATGTGTGTAATTGGATCATGGATCGTTACCTTGAGCCTCGAGACACGCTCGGGCAGCAGAAGTAGAGTCGATGAAGCGCGTCCTCGAGCTGCCTCTCTTGACTCCGTCCGTTCGTCTGTGATCCGGCGATGGAGACGATGCGATCCTACGATCCAGCAATGTCCACGGGAAGAAGACGAGCACCACTATTGGAGTAGTGCCTCCACGGTATCCACACGTCTAGGGACAGGATCATCTCGCGCCGGTGTGCTAGCACCACTCGCGAGATCCAGGAGATCGATCACAACACTTTGCAATCGAGGAGAGAAGAGAGGTGGCGGCTAGGGTTCTCAACCAGGAACAACAGCAGCAGCCTTTTCGTGCCAACCCCTCCTCTCTTTATATAGTACCCATCATGAGCCTTTAATCTGTATTAAAGCCCAACAGATCTAATCTGTTTGCCTGGCTCAGACTTTCGGACCCTGGAACTTCTGACTACAACTGGAACTTCTGAAAATGACCTTCTGTATCGAATTAATTCTCGACCCGGAATTTCTGGTCCAACCGGAACTTCTGGCTATAGCCGGAACTTCCAGTTCATCCAGAAAATCGGATATCAGGGCTAGCCCAGAACTTCTAGTACAACCAGAACTTCTAGATGCTCTAGAACCCGGAACTTTTGGCTACAGCCGGAACTTTCGGTATCCCCAGAATTTTCTTTGGCATAATTCCATCAAACCCTATGGTGTAATGCAAGTGACCCTAGTATATCTGGATCTTAAACTCTTGACACCCCCTTCTCCTACTAAAAAGCATTAACATCTAGATGGTGTTGGCTTACATTCTCATTCTCCATTTAAAAAACTTGATCGGTAAAGGAATCTCAGTCTCCATGACTTTTCAATAAGAAGAAACCTCCACCAAACTAGCTGAAGAGCACCGTAACATCTAGGCTATAGACCCTTTAGCCTCATTCTCCATTTTTGCTGCTGCTACTACTTTGGAAAAGACTAATGCAGCGGAGGGGCTACTTGTTGGAGAATAAAACTCAATGATATATTATTGACTGGGGGTGATCGAGTACATATTTATAGTACATGACCAATCAGAGTCCATAACCAACACGAGGACTAAACAGACTCTATAACCAACATGACTAGAATATTATTTTAACACCTCCCCACTGTCACAACATCGATGGGACGAATGTTGAGGCTATAACGAAACTCGGTGAAGACCAGTGTCGGAAGCCCTTTTATGAAGATATCTGCATACTGTGATAAAGTGAGAACGTACAGAACACAAATAGCACCGACAGCGACTTTCTCGTGAATGAAGTGGAGATCAATCTCGACATACTTTGTTCGCTGATGTTGTACAGGATTCGATGATAGGTAGACTGCACTGACGTTATCACAATACACTAGAGTGGACTTGGATGGGGAGAAGTGAAGCTCGTGAAGGAGTTGACGGAGCCAACTAACTTTGGCTACTGCGTTTGCCATGGCACGATACTCGGCTTCGGCACTAGAGCGAAAGACCGTGTTTTGACGCTTGGATGACCAGGAGATCAAATTGTCGCCGAGGAAGATAGCATAGCCAGAAGTTGATCTTCGAGTATCTGGACATCCTACCCAATCTGCATCAGAGTAGACCACGAGAGCATCTACAGTGGATGGCTGAATATGCAGACCCAAGTCCAAAGTGCCTCAGATATAGTGCAGAATCCTCTTGAGCGCTGCGAGATGAGGCTCTCGAGGATCATGCATGTGAAGACACACTTGCTGAACGGCATAGGAGATATCTGGATGAGTGAAGATGAGGTATTGTTGTGCTCCCATGAGACTACGAAAATCCATTGGGTTGGCAACTGGGGCACCATCACTGCGGGATATTTTGGCATAAGTATCAACAGGAGTGTTGCAGGGCTTGCAGTTGGTCATACCGGCGTGCTCTAGAATATCAAGACAATATTGTCGTTGATTGAGGAAGAGACCAGAGGACTGCCGGGAGATACAAATACCAAGAAAATGATGCAAGTCTCCAAGATCTGACATTGGAAATTTAGACTGTTGTTGGTGAAGTTTTTAGCTACACGCGTGGCCTGAGAGATCTGTTTAACTCTAGTGCAGGTCCTAAATTTACGGTTCGTCGCGTGCCAATCAGTTTGATCCTGCAACTGATAAGATAGACAAAAGAACGTAAGCAGTAACGCCTATCGGCTATCGAGCCGATGGTTTCAATGCGTATCGGACTATCTATTAAATGAAACATAATGATAACACGGTAGAAATCATATGACATGACATATCAGAGGTATAATATAAAAAATAAATCTAATGTATGATCTATCGGGATAAAATCATCAGCTTGAACCATCCGATAAGCCTGGAGTAGTATCGGGTCCAATATCGGGATGCAAAAATATAATAACGTTGGCCGATATGGACTGCCCGATTCCGCTATCTGATACAACGATAAACACGCAAAAAGATAACCTATCGGCTTATACTCCAATAGAATCTGGCTGTAGCATACCCGATTAGTTTTCGCATTATTATTCAGTATGACAGCAAGATTGGACCTAACCAAGACAGTCGCTAAATCATACCAAACTATAGTACTAAACAGATCAGAAAATGCTTCATCCAGATGAACGATACGTGACATGAATCAAACACATCAACCAAGATGTCGAACCTAATCGATGAAGCCTCAGATTAATATATTTGATCTAAACCACGCACCAGATACAGCATGACTAATAAATAGACCAAGATGTCAGACCTAATCGATGAAGCCTTAGACCTACTAATCAATACATGTTTAGCGGAACTTACCTCTCGCCGGAGATCGGAGCGATGCAGCCCCAAGAGAAGGCAAGAACTCGCCGGTGGCAAGTTTGGCGATGCGTTGAAAGTTTGTTGTGTTGTTTGATTTTTATCCTCTAAACTAAGCCTAAACGTTACATATTTATAGTCCAGATGTCTTACATGAATACGACTGCAACTAATTTATCTTTATCTCTGCAACAAGATCTATCTTCCCTTTATATTGGCTTCTTCGTATCCTTATCCGATCACACGTGCGTATTGCAGTTGGGCTTCATTGACCGTGCTTTGACCGGACTTGTTGACTTCCCTCGATTGTGTCGAAACTGCATTGGGCCTGGGCCTTACCAAATTTTGCCGTTAACACATGCCCCCCAATTTCGAAGTGTGGGTATAACCCGATGCTTCGAAATTACAATTTTACCGATGCTAATCTTTGCCAAACGTCAAATCATGGGCATATCTGCATAAAACCTTTCGTATTCCAGTACCTTTTAGCCCGTCTTTCCGAAGCATCCTCATAAATACTAGTCGCGACCGTTTCCATTCTTTCTTCAAGCTCTCGCCTCCTCTCTTTTAATTTCTTCTCTGACCAAGGAAGATTGTGATGAATGTTGCCTGGCTCGACGCATCTACCCTCCGCGTGGAGACGTCGGACCAGGCTTCATTCCACACAAACCTTAAGATGCTATGTCCCGGCGCTTTGAAGTTCCAACCCTATCAACACCATTCTTTGTCCCACGTTGATTCATGGGTCCCACCAAATCTGCAAAAAATTCTCTAACCCAATTTTCGAAGCTCCAGGCTTGCCTTATAAAAACCACCCGGTGGCTCTTCATCTTCTTCTCCGCTTCTTGCTTCCTTCTTACACACAGAACCTCTCACACCTAACCTCTCACCACCGCTGCGCGCTCGCCATCGGCATCTCCGCCTCCGTCTCTGGGGACCTCTTCTTATTCGACTACATCAACCGCTTCCACCGGAGCTCCAATGGCGACCACCTCCATGATCCCGGAGGTACATTGCACTATTTGGTTCCTTCCTCTCTTTTCATTGTTTTTCCGGGTTCTTTGTTTCTGTTTGCATTTCTCAGTTCTTTGATTTGCCCCTTTTTTTCTTTTCTTTTCTGTAGAACCTCCAGAATCAAATCCTAATCCCTCTCGCAGATCCATCTTCTTGCTTTTTCCTTGGACCTATGGGTAACCCAGATCCCTCCGATATTATCAATGCCGAAACCCAATGGATCCCATTCAAAAATTCCAGAATGCTTCTCTCCGATTGGAATCTGAGTTTCAGATCTTTTCCTTCTCCTTTGCCCGGCTGGAGGGACTGGTACCTCCTAATCTCTTGACTGTGCTTATCTCGTAGTGTCAACATCGGCCTCATCCCGCTTCTTCACCGTTTTAGCCGGTGACCGCTCCTTCTGTTGCTGTGGAGGATTCCAACGTTCCAGCCCCTCAAGCTGATATCGAAGGAGAAGAGGACATAGCCAGTAGTCATACCATTGGTGTTGATGGTGAAAATATGGCCGAGGAGCCCTGTGATCCTTCTGCGGTCGTCGATGCTACAGTCGTCCTCGATCGTGCTGAAGCAGACGATGTAAGCACCTTTTTGACTCCTCTGTTTTAACTACATTAACCTATGTCTTACCCATCATCTTCGTTTTCATTCAGTCATTTGCCCAAGAATTTCCTTTCGATATTAGTCTTTATCTGCAAGATGAAGAGGTCATTGGTGCCCCCCAGCCAGCTAGCGCTTCATTAGCCTCCGAAGTCAAAGAAGTTCTATCGGACCTCCGGAATCGGCTCAGCGACCCTGTAGAGAGCTTGGTGAATGATTCAGGTCCGCTAAGGGCTCATTTCAAAGATGTTATGGATCACCTCCCTTCGGAGCTTGTTGATGCGCTGACACCGGCAGTTCACCTGGAGTTCCATCGGCCCTTGTTTACCAGAGCTCAACAGAGGATGGCCGACAGGGTGAGTCGGAGACTACAGCTGGATGCTGCTCGGGCCAATAATGCCGCTGCTATTTAGGAGAAGTCCCATCTGGACAATCTATTTGGTGAGTCATCTGCCACTTCTTCTCGTCTAGCACAGCTGAATGTGGAGGAAGCCGATCAGGTTTCGAGGCTAGCTGAGATACAGGCGAAGATTGTAGAGGTGTGAGCGACGATAGTTTCTGAAGAAAATGCCCTACAAGTCCTTCCTCAGCGAATCCAGGCGCAGGAAAATCAACTTGCCGAAGCCCACCGTCGCGCATGTCATCGCCATCGGGCTATCAAGTCAGTTTTGGGGTCGGACGAAGAAGACCTGGCCTTTGTCCAAAGTATCGATGATATCAGAAGTAAGGCAATTGAAGCTATCACCCCATACCTGCCCTGAAATCTCTAGTCTTAGAACTTTTGACGCGTGCCCGATAGGCCGGTTGTGGCTCAAACCTTTGAATGCTATGCTGTAATTTAATATCTAAGGGCGATGAGTCTCATCGGCCGTTTCTTAAGGCGATACTCTTGTATCGGCTGTTTGCTTTTCTTTGCTTCGGTGTAGACCTAAGCGTTTATCCATATGCTCGGGTGGTATCTCTTCAAGTACTTTCTGTTCAACGCTTTCTCGAATAGTTCTCCTTCTAGTCTCTCGAGTAGATAAGCGTTACCGGGGACCACACGATGTATCCGATAAGGCCCTTCCCAATTAGGTGACCATTTTTCGAACCGATTATCTTTAGACCCGATCGGTAGAATAAGTTTCCATACTAGATCGCCTTCTTCAAATGACTTAGGCACCACTTTCTTATTATAATATCTGGCCACCCTTGCTTTGTTTTCTTCGATTTTCTCGAGGGCCCTTAACCGGCTCTGTGCAAAATCGTCCAAACCATCTGTCATTAATTTATAATAATCATCAGCTGTGAGCTGATTCTGCACTGTTATCCTCCTTGAGCCGATATTATTTTCCCATGGTAGTACCGCTTCATGTCCATAAACTAACTGATATGGCAGCACCTGTGTGGCTCTGTGACATGCCATCCGATAAGCCCATAGAGACTCCGATAAGGACTGATGCCATCGCTTTGGTTGTTCATTGATCTTGTGTTTTATCAGTTTTATCAAACTCTTGTTGGATGCCTCTGCTTGTCCATTTGCTTGTGCATAGTAAGGTGATGAATTCAATAACTTGATCCTCATGCTGACTGCAAACTGCTGGAACTCCTTCGATATGAAGATTGAATCTTGATCAGTTGTGATTGTCTACGAAACCCTAAAACAGAATATTATATGTTCCTTTATGAACTCGATTGGATCGGCTAAAGTAACCTTTTTTAAAGGAACGGCTTCTACCCATTTGGTAAAGTAATCTGTAGCTGCCAGAATGAACTTGTGTCATTTGCTTGATGCTAGATAGATCTGCCCGATCATGTCGATACCCCAACCTCTGAAGGGCCATGGCTTGATTATCGGGTTCATCGCCGATGCTGGAGCCCTCTGGATGGTCCCAAACTTCTGGCAATCCTGACAGCCTTTATAATACCTCATGCAATGTTCTAACATAGTCGGCCAGAAGTATCCTGCCCTCCGGAGTAGCCACTTCATCTTTTGTGCCGACTGGTGTGTGCCGCATATGCCATCGTGCTCCTCGCACATGACGACCTTTGCCTCTTCGGTGTTTATACATTTGAGCAGCACTCCATCAATGGTCCGATAATACAACTCTTCATCGAGCAGCACATACTTTGTAGCCTTGTACCTGAGTTTTTCTTGACACCGACTGCGAAGGATTCTTCAAATAAGTCATTAGTTCGTACCTCCAGTCATTGGCTTCCAACTCTGCAACTTCTATCTCAATCGGCTTAGTCATCGGTTTATATCCTGATGCTGTTTGAGCCAGATCATTTGCTTCTGTATTCTGTTCCCTCGGGATATGGGTGAGGGTTATACTTCCGAACCTTGATATCAAGTTTTGGCACCGATCATGGTAAGTCTTCAAAACATCGTCTTTGATCTCATACTCACTTGACAGCTGTTTCATTACTAGCAAAGAATCTCCCATGATTTCCACCGCATCGACGCCAACTTCTTCTAGTAAATGCAGTCCTTTTAAAACTGCTTCATACTCTGCTTGATTATTGGTAGAAAAGGGTTTGATTGTATATGCAAACTCAAAATTTGTCCCCCGAGGCGATATGATGACCAATCCGATACCACATCCATGCTGACATACTGATCCATCGAAGAATAAAGTCCATGGTGCAGGCAAAGTTTCTCCACAGAGGGGTATCGGGTCTCTGTGTTCAGCAATCTTCTGCTAAGGTAGAAAATTACCCTTTCCTTTCCATCGACCTCTTGGACTAAGACTGATCCGATGGCTTTATCATCGGCTGACAGGTAAAGCTTGAAAGGGATTCCTTTCTGAGGTGGCATCAGTACTGGTGGAGAGCTCAGGTAATCTTTAATCTCGTTGAACGCCTTCTGTTGCTTTTCTCCCCACACAAAATCTTGATCGGGCTTCAGCCTCAGCAGAGGAGTAAATGGCTCTATCCGTTCTGACAGATTTGATATAAACCTTCTCATAAAATTTATCTTCCTGATTAGTGATTGTAACTCGGTCTTATCGGCAGGTGGCAAAGTATTCTTGATTGCTTCGATGCTGCGCTGGCTCACTTCAATCCCCCTTTCATGCACGATAAAACCCAGAAACTTTCCCGCTGATACGCCGAAGGCGCACTTCTCAGGATTCATCTTCAGCCCATATTTCCTTGTTCTTTCCAGTACTTGCCGTAGATCGGCTATATGTCCTTGAGTACTTCCTGATTTCACCACTACATCATCTATATAGATTTCCACCAGTAAGCCGATCAAATCATGGAATATGTAGTTCATAGCCCTCTGGTACATTGCTCCGGTGTTTTTCAACCCAAAAGACATTACTACCCACTTATACAATCCAAGGCCGCCAGGGCATCGAAACGCGGTCTTGGGAATGTCCTCGTCTGCCATGAATATCTGGTTGTATTTTACATTCCCGTCCATGAAGCTTATTATTTTATGGCCCGATAATGTATCCACTAGCAAATCTGCAATCGGCATTGGATATTCATCTTTGGACGTTGTCTTGTTTAAAACCCTGAAATCCACGCATACTCTAAGTTTTCCATTCTTCTTCAATACAGGGACGATGTTTGATACCCACTCGGCGTATCAGTATGGCCTTATGAATCCTGCATCATATAACCTTGTGATTTCAGCCTTGATGTCCTGGTACAGTTCTGCCTTGAATCGCCGAGGGGTTTGTTTAAACGACCGATATCTTGGTTTTATCGGGAGCCGATGTTCTACAATCGATCGGCTTAATCCTGGCATCTCATGGTACTCCCAAGCGAAACAATCCCGATACTCTCATAATAAATTAATCAATTCTTTTTTTATTGCTTTAGGAAGTGTAGCACTTACAAAAGTTAGTCTCGGTCGGTCGTCGGGTCCGATGTCTACCTCCTGTAACTCATCGGTCGTAGCGAACCCTTGACCGAGTTTGCCTTCTATCTCTTCTATGGTGCCCTTAGAGTGTGAGTCTGGGTTCATCATTATTGACTGGTTTGATTCCATCGCTTGATACGTCTAGAAAGTCACCGTCCCAGGCCCTGCCTGACAGGCAATCCACGCCTTCCATCTCTCAAACTGACAAATCGGCTATTGCTACGTTAACCGATTTATCGGCAGGAACCACCTCCACTTGATCTCCGGTCCACTGCATGAGGTTTTGGTGCATCGTAGAGGGAACACAATAATTGGCGTGGATCCAATCGCTCCCTAGTAGCAAACTGTAGGAGCCTTTTCCGTCGATAACGAAAAATGTGGTGGGTATCATTTTGCTTCCGACTGTGAGCTCCACGTTGAGGACTCCCTTGGCTTCCGATGAGTTGCTGCCGAAGTCTTTGAGAATCATGTTCGTTTTGATCAAATCTTCTGGTCCCTTTCCGAGCTTCCGATACGTCAAGTATGGCATGATATTGACGGCTGC
>KE372367.1:1765480-1811337 GCA_000418225.1 Zizania latifolia
TCGTGGTGCTGAAGGAGCCGACAAGAGAGGCCTGGTCCCACTGGGGGAAAAAACCACCAGGCCAACCACCAGGAGTCACCGGCTGAGATGCAGTGCCTGAGGCGTAGGGCCTAGTATTGTTGGCGTCGAGTAGTAGCCCATGCCTGACTGTTGTAGTGGAAGTGCGGATGGAGATGGACCACCAAAAACAGCAGCGAACGGAGAAGACGTCCACGACATGGCATCGACCAGAGAAGTCGGCGCGTGGGGATCGTCGCCGTGCTGGGAGGGCGCGTGGCAGGCCGCCTCGGGTGCACATGGGGATGGAGCCTGTGTGCAGGAAGGGCGACGGGCATCATGAGATCGGAGCCGGCTCACAAGAAGAGCGGCGGGCATCACGATATCAGAGACTGCTCACGGGAGGGGTGGCGAGTCAGTGAAGCAGAAAACGCACCGACTGAGGCACTGTCTCGCGTGGGAGGCTAGAACGCGCCGGCGCACTGTCGTTATCGCGTGCGCTTGAGGGAGTCGACGCGCTTGAGGGATAGCGCACGCATGGAGAGGGCACCGGCCTAGCCCAGATGGATGGCCCAGTAGAGGCAGCAGGCGGCCTGTAGTGGGTAGGCTGTGGGAGCTGTTGAGGCCATCCGCCGACAGGAACCGGCGGGCTAGGCTGACGAAGACGAGCGCGTGAAGGGGTCCACCGCAACAGCAAGGATGGCGGGGTCCACCGCGTCGCTTGGCGCTACTGTGCGAAGACTGGGCGGATGCGATGGCACGAGGCAAGCCGTGTCGCTGCGCTGGGAGGGCACGTGGCAGGTTGCCTCAGGCGCGGGGGAAACGTGAATCAGGACACGTCGACGCGCTTGCGGAGCAAGCCGTAATAGCACGAGCGAGCCGTGATAGCGCGAGTGAGCCGCGACAGCGCGCACAGCGGAAGATCGGCGCTAGGGAAAATAAAGGTTAGGAGCGGAAGCAGTAGATTAGATCAGAGTCTGATACCATGTTGAAGAATAAACTCAACGATATATCATTGATTGGGGGTGAGTACATATTTATAGTACATGATCAATCAAAGTCCATAACCAACACGAGGACTAAACAGACTCCATAACCAACACAACTAGAATATTATCCTAACACTACTAACCCGCTCAAGTGGTCATGGAAAATAACCCACTCGATGTGAAAATTCGTTCATGATTGTGGAAGAAGGAACACACTGCATGCTGATCTTATATAGCACAGGGAAATGTTATTCACCAGACATCTGTAAAAAACAAGATGGAGTCTGAAGTGAAGTCATTGATTATGACCTCCCTCCAAAAAAATATAAGACATGCATGCATTCGAAAAAAAGTCAATTTTTTCATTTTTGAGTAATAATTAAGCTAAAAACATATATTTATTGTGTTATGCATGTTATATAATTGAATTTGTATATGAAAATATTTTTATATGATATTAATTTTATAGTTATTAATAATATATTATAAAAGAAATTAATAGTCAAAGTTTTACGTTGAAAACACGAAAATTTTATTTTCAAATCATTATGACAAGTGTAAAGTGGACTTGATGTCACATGACAGATGACCATCAAGGGTGGAGCCACATCAGGCTATACCGGTGCCTAGTCACTAGGGTGAAAAATAACGATAATTCTTATACACAAATGTTCGGACACTTTGGATAGTACGGCTCAACAGTTGCTCCTTCACGGTGTGCCATAAGAAGTCGGTGCACATGACACAAGGTTATAGGGCCTAGCCCAACGAGCCTTTTTCACCTATAAAAGATATGTACATCTAATGTTTCAATCAGTTAACACATATTATTTTAACTAGTATAAAATAATATTTCAAACAGTTATTTCATTCTATTTATTAAATAATGTTTTCACTTTTATACATTAGAGGCTGTTTGGTGGTGCTCCCTAATCTAGATTTCCTGTAAAAATCTAGAAAGCTTTACCAAGCAGCAAATCAAATTTCTCCCTAATCTAGATTCCCCATGAGAATCTAGGAAGCTTTACCAAGCAGCAAATCAAATTTCTGATCATCTCTTGCCCTCAAATCACAAAATATATTTCTATCATTTGCACAGGGCACGAAGAGCGAAAAAAACCTGCTTCCTAGTTGACTTCCATCATTTACAAATGAATCAGCTAAGCTTGCCAAAAAATTTCATAAACATAATCAATTCTATCAGAAAATTACTTCCACCGTAAAATCACTCCTACTAGGGAATCAAATCGCTAGAGAGCTTTACTAAATAGGCCCTTAATCTTCTGCTGGCTAAGAGTTAAAGCTCCCTCAAACGGTGTAAATTCTAGCTTTAGATTATAAAACTTGATAATTATAGAAACTAGAATCTAAAAATTAAAAAACATCATATTCTTTAAATTCACACCAGCTAAATACTCACTAAAAAAAGCTCCTCAAACAGGCCCTATACGACCCATCAGCTAGTCTAAACAGAAACCACCTTGATCAACAACACATACTGCCATGGCTGCAATCTTTGGCTATTATAAAGAGAACACAAATACAGTTTATGATAGATACGGCCCCATCAGACGAGCAAAAGAAATGTTTATTTTCCAAAGAAAAAGAGGAATCCCTGCCCATCCTCCAAAATCTGATCGAGGATATAAACAAAGAGACAACCGAAACCCAAGATGTAATCCGTGCACCAACCACACACCAAATGATCAAAATTAATCGACAAAAATAGGCAATGTATTTTTTACATTCTTCCCTAAAAAAACAGTAGAGGCTGGGAGACAAGGAGGAATCAGAGACTCAGTCGGAGTGAAGTCAGCTTGGAGAATGCGGCTGGATGGACGGAGTTGAAGGGACACAATCTTGAAGGTGCATAGAAGCACGTGTGAACGAAGAAAGGCTTGATGCTTATTCGCCTTGAAAACAGTATAGCTGCCGGATATTTCCTGAGGCTAGAAATGGAATTCAGATCTGTCAGTAATCATTCAAACAGTGTATTTCAAAATCAAACAAACCAGCCTTTGCGTGAACAAAATTCTGATGGTCAACACTGAAAAAGCGATAAAGGTCCGCTCAAGTTCTAATAAAATCATTTGGTTGACTTTACCATTTCAGTGACCAGTACAAATCATTTAGCTAACTTACTTTTTGTGGATGCAATGAAGATCATATAGGCCTGTTGGATAAAATAGCTACCAAAAGCACATGAATAACTGTATTCAACATTTTGATGTCTAAAGCAAAGCAACCAACCCCCTAAAAATGGTAAGCATCAAGCACAGCACTATCAAAGTATTCCTGCAAGTCCTGCCCAGATTTGGACATATCAAATCCTTAGAGGGGTTCAGAACTCTAGTAGCATTTTTCAAGGGTTAACACTTGCAAGTAAAGTTATAGCCAAATTTGTTGTTTAACAGGTCATCAAAATCAATTGAACAGTAACTGATGCAGATGGAAGAGTATATTCTGAACAATTCCAGACCCATATATAGTTTGAAAGCAATCAACAAGGGGTAACTATTGGTAAATAGTGCGAAGGAAGTCACACATGGAACATCGTCTAGCTTGGAATCATAACTGGCCCACCGTAATGTCAGATCATATGATTCATGTGCTCAAATATCACTAATTAGAGCGATTAAGTCAAAGATTGCACGAACATCAAGTACTCAAGGATTACCATGAGTCCATGAATTAAAGAAAAAACAGCCAAACCATGAAAATACGTCCTGAGCCTAAAACTAACAAGACAAGTTCAAAAAACTAGACATGCAATTCTGCAAACATTCATATATATTCTATCATCAAATTGCATCACGATCTGAGTATATTACCATACAGCCAGTCCTTAAATTGGGCATGAAGAGCACATGCCAATTCCTTTTTCTGATTATCATCAATCTGCAATTCTCGGATATTCTTTTGAATATCTTTGAGAAAAACATGCTGAAATTGTACAGCAAGAAATCCAGCTTCAGAAATAAAAATAACTGATATTTCAGAAGCAGTTAGTATGTTATCGAAGAGCACAAGAGTTTCAACTTTTGACGGCCAATAACATTGGGCTCGTTTACCCACCATACAATTTCAGCTCATCAAGCTAATTGAATGAGCACATATCAAGTGTGTGGGTTAACAGGTTAAGATGATGTGAATGACTTGTAATACTATTACCTACAAATTGAAGTAAATTATTCTTGCATTTCATAATTTGGATCCTTCCTGCTTCAGCTATAGTGCTATACTCACAGAACATCCACCGTAATTCTATTTTGTGAATATTGCTAAATAAAATAGACAAAGAGTGTATGATTGTTTCTTTATCGAATTACTCCATTATCCATGGTTATGTCAAAGAAAACCATCCTAAGTATTAGCAAGTATCTCACCATATAAGCCCTTTCTTACTAAACAAATTGTTAGAAATACTGAAATACATGAAAAGTATGTTGTAGCTTGATTGCATTGCTAGTTGCTACATACCTTTTTCCTTTGGGATGCCCAATAAACTTCAGGCAATGTAAATGGATTATATTTCGTAGGCCCATGTGCCTCAAACCAACTAGGAATCTGTAGACAAAATTAGCTAACGATCACATTTTGTACAGGGATTTAAATTGCATCATATGCTGTCAGCATTAGGGCAGTTCTCCAATGCCTCTTGTCAATTATTACCACAGCTGCTTTGGACAAGTTGGAGAATGCAACAAAAATGAATGATATAAAGTTAAGTGCAGATATATCCAAGGCTCAAACCTAGGTCTCACACAAAAAAACTTCTCGCAGGCACTAGTAGAAGAGTGCTCCCCGCGTGAGGTTGAGCATGCCCGGTTGCGCGCCATGTTCGGAGGGGTTTTTCTTGACTTAGTTGAATGTCGTGGGCTAACTCTACCTATGTTGTCTCAACATAGCAGGTCTCAAGCCCTAGTAAAGGAGGAGGGAGAGTCCCCTTTCCCCTAAAAGGTTGTGTTAGGCTTAACAAACTAATGGAAAACCTAGCCATTCAAATAGAGATGAAACCAGAAGTTTAGGTTTCAATTGTAACCTACCCCAACTTGCTTGGGATTGAAAGGCTTTGAAGAAGTTGAATGCCATGGTCTGTCTTAATCCCACCAGTGAGTTTTTTTAAAATGACTACTCTTGGCCTTGGCCAGCCACCAGTACAAACTAGGCAGTGTATAAACTGGTACAACATGAAAACAACATAAATAGATGATTCATAGGGTTTAGTGAATCTAAGTTTTGTACTCTTTTATATCTCTCCCACCCTTTCAATCTCCATCCAAGCTGAGTGTCATAGGTATTGGGCCAGGCCTAGCCTAGCCCACGGGAACAGTACTCGCGTGGGGGTACTGTAGCGTGAATAGTATCCACAGGATTATATCATATTGAATCCTTAAAAGGTAAGATTAGATTAGATTAAGTTTTTACTTGATGGTCAAGTCAATTTCATCTATATAAGGAATTAAGGATGGGTTGTATCTCTATTCAGGAGAAAGCAAGAAAGAATTAATCTAATATCTCCTCAATGTTCCTCCCCAACCTAAGTCTACCTTTCATCCCTAGCAGCAGCAGTAGCCCGACTATCCTCCCGGTGGTGTTTATTCCATCATGGATTCAACCTATAACAACTTGGTATCAGAGCCAATGGACTCCGAAACTGCGGAGACTTCTGCATCTAGTGAAGGCAACACATTGGCGAAGTTACAACAACTTGTGGAGACGATCGTCAACAACATGGCGACCAAGGCCGATCTCAACTGCATAGCCAGGAAGATGGAGTTTGTAGATTTAAGTCGTGTTGTGGCCATTAACAATGCCCACGTCTCGACAATGGAGCAGTCCGTAGAAGCAGCAACATCAGCAATCTATGGTGCAGCCCGCTTGGGAGGGGAAGGAATCATGTCCCTACCCGAGTTGCCACAATAGAGACAGATCAATATGGAGCCACTCACCATGGCTTCCAATTTCGAGCAAACCCTTCGTGTCATAGTGATCAATCCGCTCTACCCTGTGAACAAGAATGTACTCTATCAAATGTTCGATGTGTATGGGGCAGAGGAGATCTACATACACCAGATGGGAGCGTGCGTGGAGGCCTTTGTCTCATTTCGATCTCGGGCGGACGTGGAGCATGTTTGGAAGACCCTCCACGCCAGCGCCATCTACGACGGTTGCTGTTGGATAGACATCCGATGGGAGCAGCCGCCCATGACTAGCACCTATCTCGCCAATCATCAAGAAGTTGAAGGCAGACATGGAAGATTTGGTGGCCGTATTGCAGGTGGAGCGTGCGGCGAAAGAGGCATACAAAGCAGGAGGTGGAGGAAAGGCGTACCAAACAGACAGTGATGGACATGGTGATGACAACACTGGTCGTTACAACATCAACCTAGTCACCTCCATTGGTGGCCTTCATGCCACACCGCCACCCATCTTCCTTGCGACCCAAGCAACGCGTCGGCTCCAAGCGACACTAGCATGGTAGCTTGCAAGGAGAAGAGGGGGTTGTCATTCCCATCCAACAACAATGATGGCCTTTGTGGTGACGCAAAAGATGGATCTAAGCCGACCAACCAAGCCACCTGCAGGTGAGGCTTCACCTCGCACATGGTTGTTTTGGCTAAGACATGTCCTTTCTCTGAGAACATTTGGATGGGGACCACCTAGGCCTATGAGTAACAAGATGCGGTGGCGCTCCACATTAATCTTAGAATTATTTTTCATTCCAAATATTGTAGCAAGCTGAGATGTAAAAGACTTAAGTCTTATTTATATTAGGTGTCAAGTTAGGTTTAAGGCTGCCCTGCAACTCGAGAACGAGCTGCTCAAAAGGAGGGCTGTAGTGTCATGGATATTGGGTCAGGCCTAGCCCAGCCCATAGGAACAGTACCCGCGCTGGTACTATAGCGTGAACAGTACCCGCAGGATTAGATCAGATTGAATCCTTAAAAGATAAGGTTAGATTAAATTAGATTAGATTAAGTCCTTACTTGAGGGTCAAGTCAGTTTCATCTATATAAGGATAGGTTGTATCTCTATTCAGGGGAAGCAGGAAAAAATTAATCTAATCTTTCCCCAACCTAAGTCTACCTCTCATCCCTAGCAGCTACCACCGCCCGGCTATCCCATGACACTGGGCCTCAAACTATGCGCGATTAGTAGCACCTAGAAGCTGATTAATCGTCCGACCTCTTCATGTCAATGACTTAAGAACAATGGACACATAACATGTACAAAAAGTCATCATATACTGATCAATAAAAGGCTGGCATCAGCTCAGCACAAACAGCTAAATATTTTCAATGAATCCATGTGTTTTTAAAACTGTCATACAATAATCTGGGAAGCTAACATATGGTTTACATACCAAAAAGTTGGTGAACAGATCAGGATCTAGACAAGTGGCAGATTCAGCTTGGACATCAGAAACCCCTGCAGGATGAGATAATGAATCATGTGGATCAATGACTCCCAGTACAAAAGGTTCATCCCACTTGTTGATGTTTGGATCCACACCAACTTGCGCCAAATGTTCCCCCAGTTGTGGGTAATAAGTATTGAATGGAGCAACCTGATAAAATGAGAACAAATCTTTTATGTTGTTGAAACACAAAGTAGATTTATGTTGAATCAGATGAAGTGTGAATTCAATGTTTTTAAAAGCGGACTTGTTTTCTGTGTAAATGAACTAAAATCAATATATCAAATTATAAGCTCGCCGGTACATCTAATTTATTGCCACTTCTATGGAGAACCAAATGGTTGTTCCTTCGTTAGCAAAGCTCCTTGCCAATTAGAAAGTATTGCTAAGGAACCATATATAATAACCTAATTATATTATAAACTTGGCTGTTTTCTTTTAGCGTGTCAAACAAAAAAGTCACCTTCATTTGATGGGATGGTTTTTTATTGGTTCACAAGGAGTGTATTGAAGGATATGCAGAGAGTCAGCATAAGTTTCTGTTAAGAAAATTTCATGTTCTGTATGCTTCCATGGTTCCATGCTTCCTAATTTTTCCTTTTGACTGTCCATAAAGCTATTAATCCTTTTATAACAACAGCATGCGCATATACAACAGTTTACACTTCTTCACATGATAGAAATAGTTGATTACAAAAGGATATACTCACTTGTAATTTATGGTTGTCCCCCACAATAAGTGGTTGGTGATTTACTCCCAAGTAGAAGATACATTCACGACAATTGGCAACACAAATTCGCTTTGCAGCTACAATGATTTGCACTCGTTCACAATGCTCCACTTTTACCACCTGACGACATGAAAATTGTTAGGTTATAGACAAGTGACAGATAGTCTTTTCTAGAATGTGCATCCCACTGAGTTGTGTCTGTATCCCACAATTTCAGGGCTGATATATGGGCCCTGAGTTGGTTGGCCGTTGGAACATAGAAAACAATGGGTTGGTTGGCCGTTGTGTCTTATACTGTTTCATGCTGTATTCAACTTGAAATATAGGTATGAAAAGTTGTATGATATGCATACCTTACCAACAGCACCAAGAACAATAGTAGTGTCAGAACATCCATAGACAGTGGCATATTTAACAGGAGCTAATATATAGATAACAGAATCATGACAGTTCAAAACCTACAAAAAAAGTATATAAATTTTATTAATAGTAGGCAGATAGGTTTTTTAAGTTCCATTGTCAAACAGATAGTTTCTATTTTTTGAACTGCAACATGGAGGATAAATAACAAAATGAAGCTATATTCCATCCCTATCAATATTCATTGAGAACTACCAAGAACTAATACATGCATACCTTTATTGAATGCCCTTTGATATCAGATGCCTGTTTCACAACAGAAGTTTTGGAGAAACCCTCTACAAAAGTTGTATTTCTGTAGTGTCCTTGATTGTTTGGCACGGCAGTACCAATTGGTGAACTGCTCTGAATTCTCGCATTTGTGACAGCCTCAGCCATTGTCACATCAGGATCAGATGCACTCTGTTGACTGTTTTCCTTGGCTGTGGATTTATCTGCTGCATTTTCCAATGAAGCAGCTATATTCTGCACAATCCAATCATGAACCTGAGCAACAGGAACAGGAGCAGCAGGCATGTCTGGATCAGAATTTGCAAAAAAGGTAGCCACTTGGCTTAAAGGAGTTCCTTCAGAGAACTGCAATAAAAATCCAAGATGCTCAAAAGTCTCTATTGTCAATACCTGCATAAAAAGCAATGCAGATAACAGTTAGGGTCCAGGGAATCTTCAGAGCAACAATACCCCAAAGCAATGCATCCACTTTTTCAACAGAGTAGTTAATCCTACATGACAGAAAGTAACAAAAATTCTTAATTTCGGAAATAGTACACAATCATGGATCCTATTCATCAAGATCTTTGTTCAATGCTTGCATATCGTAGAAAAGATGAACAAACTCTTTTCAATATAAGAACCTATTTAAAAAACATTTCATTTCACAAACTAGTGTAGAATCTACTTTGTCCTCGCCTTCCTGGACAGGGAAACAAAGCTACTCTATCCCCAACTGTTCATATCATCATATGGATATCTTAACTGACTGACCATTATTTCTCTCGATCACACAGTGGTGGACCCTATCCATTCCTTTATTTGTTTTGGTAAGGCTTTTAGTTACATACATTTAATCATAGCCCCAGCTAGTATCTACCTTTTTAAACTCAATCATCTGTATAAATGGCCAAAATTCATAACTAATAATATGTACTCCCTCCCATAATATTGTAACCTAAGACCATATTTAATATTTCATAGTACAACGAATCTGGATAGTGGCGGGACAGAGAGAGTAATTGCCAACTTGTAGTGCTAGAAGTTCTCCAAAGTTAAAAAGAAGTTATTTTAAGTTGTTGATTACTTTTACACTCTGGGATTGCAGTACATACAATGTTGACTTTACATAATGAACTTCATGCAGGAATGAACTAGAGTGCTGATGTTTAGCATTGACAGAGTCAAAAGCAATCAACTTTTTAACACAAACTATATCAGATAAAAAACAATGATGGAACGATAAATACACTAACCATAGACTCATCACCCTCTCTGTCAACAGAATCAGCCAATAGACTTAGAATGTTGATCATATGCTTTTGCAAATAAGATAATTGATGAACTTCTTCATCTGCTTGTGAAGGCATAAACCGGCGACTGTTACTGCGTACTAGCTGCATGTTAACATAAACAATGAATATTAAGATAAAAAGACCCTTCGAAAGTAACAAACATAGAATTTGTCGGTATCTGTGCTAGGAGAAGAAAAACAAGTTGCAATGGCAATAGAGCAAAAGCGGTGTTGTGGCCATCATGAAAAAGAGCACAGTTGAACAACTCCTATGCTTGTATAACTCACACAATCATTAAAAAGAGTGATTGTAAGAATTCTGTACTAGATTACTGGATCATGCATATGTAGTGAGAATGGTAAGGGTAAGAGCCCTTAGGCCTAGCCAAGACATCTCTGGACCTATGTGATGTAACAGACGGATACAACAATACATGTAAACAGCGTTTCAAACAAGAATATCAACAGAAGTTGAAATGGCTTTTCTAAAAGCAGGGATGATTATAGAGTAACTCCGCCTATGTTGTCTCAACATAGCAGGTCTCAAGCCCTGGTAGAGGAGGGAGAATCCCTTTCCCCTAAAAGGTTGTGATAGACTTGGCGAGCCAATGAAAAATCTAGCCACTCAAATGAAGTTGAAACCCAAGATTGAGTTTCAACTCTAGCCTACCCCAACTTGCTTGGGATTGAAAGGTTTTGAAGAAGGAGGGATGATTATACTCACTATAGAGTAAATCCTAGAATATATTAGAAAAGGAAATAGGATGCCCCAAGGGTGAAGGTTCTTAAATTTTAAATTAGACCTTGTAACAATGACAGCTACAAAGCAATTGAGGCAATAGTAAACATGTTGCAGCACATTTTGTGCTGAAGTGTTTTCACAATACACTACTAATCAACAGTCAGATGAAGCATCAGCATTAGGTTTCAGTATCTAGAGTGTTGCAGGCTTAGGCCCCCTTCTAGACAGCTTTGGCTTATTCATAACTCATAAGCCAGCTTAAGCTCATCTGTCTAAATAAGTTGTTGTCCATAAAAGCTCTGAGAAGCTCACTGTAATGTTCTGAACGGTTTCTGAAATATGAGCTTATTGTCTGTGTAATATGGTGAAATATTGTATTACCCTAGAGCAGGAGGTGGCGGGCAACATTGGGCTTCGGGCAGCATTGGGGTGTCAGGGCATGGGTATTTTTGTCATTAGGTGGCGTGGGGGTAAAAATAAGCTTGGGAAGCCCCGTTTCATGAACTTTTTCCCACCAACAAGAACAGGAATGAGCTTATGGTTTATTTGGACAATAAATTATGGCTTCTAGTCAGCTTATGGCTTTTTAGAGCCACAAGTTGTCTAGAAGTGGGCCTTACAGCAGTCCATTTGAATCATTGTGATTGTCATAAATTTGCAGTTGGAAAGAGCACGTTTTGAGGTACAATATTACCATTCAGAGTGAGCTCTCTAGCTATCAGGCAACCTGATCATTTATAGAATCATTCAATGCCCCTCTTCTCACTGGTGGCCAGTAATATGACAAATATTGCCAGTTTACCATAATGCACAATAGCACATCTTCCCATAGATACTGATAAGAAAAATAACACTGAGAATCAAAAGTTTCTCATGTTCTTGTGAAGTGCTAACACCAATCGAAAGTTGAACATTTATTAATATTTAAAATGTATTTCATATGAAAACGAATATAGTCAATATACATTAGGCTATGAAACAGGTTTCCCATTAAAGATTTTTGGCCCAGATTTTAAATAGACATCATTTCAGCTATGGGCATATCATATTAATTCTTACTCCTAGATAGCGATCCAACAATTGTATTCCTCAGTTCGCAGAAACATAGCCCTTTTCCCTACGAATATCCACTGAAATGGATCACTCGGTCGCTCCCCAATCCAACACAACTGGTCACAATCAGCTGCCAGCCCACAAACCATAGAGCACAGGAGCTAACCCAACAAGCCCACTGGGAGGCAGGAGGGGTTGATCGACACCTGACCTGGATCGGGGAGAGCGCGGAGAGATAGCCATCGAAGGCGGAGGTGGATGGCCATACGTCGGCGACCGCGGGTGAGTCCTTGTGCGCGCGCGGCACGAGGCGCTTGTAGGACTGGACGTAGAGGAACAGGAGCAGGTCACGAAGGTCGGCGGCCCCGGAGCCGTCCTCCCCTAGCGCGGGGTCTTCCACGGGGAGCACCGCCACGAGCGTCCCGAGCGCCAGCGCCGCCTGCTCGGCGGGGATCTGCAGCGCCTCCGCGAGCGCCGCGGCGCCCACGCGCGCGCCACCCCCAGCGGCCAACCGCTCCTTCATCTGGGCCAGGGTTTGAGTCAGCGTGCCCTCCGGGAACACCATCTTGGGGATCGGGAGGAGCCCGTACTCGAACGCCTCCCGCCGCGGCCGGAGCAGCGGGGAGGCCGTCGCCGCGGCGGTGGCGCCCTCGCCCGCCCCCACATCCGCGCCCGACGCGGCGGGGGTCTCCTCCGGTGCCGCGTCCAGGGTCTCGTCGGTCATTGCAGCTCGAGAGAGAGAGAGTGGAGGAGATCTGAGAGGGAAAGGTGGAGACGGCGAACGGGAGAGACGGCCTTTTTGCTTGTCATCTTTTTACAGGTAAATTCGGGAGGTCGAGTTGGAAGGCTGTTGTTGTACTGACAGGTGGGGTCAGAATGTGGAGCCCGCATGTCATGATCACTGTAGCAAGTGGGGAGTTCGTGCATTAGAGCAGGGTCGGGGACCAGCGCGTGGTGCCTGTACAGATCGGCCGAGCCAAGCCGTGTCAAACCATGTCCGGTATGGCCTGACACGATTAGCCGGTTTAATCTTGAGATGATATTTTTATCCATATTTTTATTATTTTTTTGGAAATCAGACATAACCATGTTACGCCATGCTTTGTTTGTAAGCAAAATTAAGTTATTCTTACTGAGGATTCCAGCTTACAAGCACGCTCATCATCATCTTCCTCTACACACCAAACCCTACAAAAGAAAAGACATCAACCAAGTGCATCCAGAACAACAGGCCATAACAAAGTATTTAGGAACCCACAACACATCAGTGGCAATCGAGCATAATAAAGCTCCAACAAACAAAACCCATGACCAAACGACAAGAGCTACGTAAAGACATCATATCTCATGCACAACTACCTTCGAACTCAGATCATCATCACAAAAGCTATTCTTTTTTAGCCCACCAGCTATCTACTGCGGAGATCTAGCACGTTTTTTGCCGCGTCGAGCATTGCCAACTTTCTGAAGCTGACAACGAGCAAGTCGTTGCACTTTGAGACCCTTTTGGAGAGACGGCCCGGAGCCAGAATCTTCCACTGCGAAACAAAACAGACCACTTTGTAAATCACAAACAGGACATTCAAGGGAAGTTTGTTATTGAAAACATAATCATTTCGCATCAACCAAATAGCCCAGCACCCTGCAGCAAAGACAACAAGAGTAACAATTTTGTCTTTTTCAATCATCCTCCAAGAACACACATCAAAGATATTTCTGTAACTATCAGGATTTTTAACCCAACCTAAAGAATCTCTCACAAAACACCATAAAAATCTCGATAAAGCACACTGAAACATCAAATGTTCAACAGACTCTAATTGGCTGCACATTTTACAACTTGGATCACCCAGCCATTTTTTTCTTCCTAGCTATTCGCCCACTTGGATTCTTCCTTTCAAAGTAAGCCAGAGGAAGATTTTGTTTTTCAAAGGAATAGGATAACTCCACACCTTCTTCAATTGTTCATCCACTACTCCCCTAAAAGCTAACCATCTGTACATGGACTTGGAAGAAAAGCCCCTCTTATCAAGGCCCCACCTAATCTAATCCGGAGAATCAATTAACGAGACACCCCCAGCAAACATCTGAGAGCATTCCATTGCAAATTTTCAGTTTCAAATAGAGTTCTCCTAAATTGAACACACCAATCTTCTCTCCAAACTTCCTCCACCAAAATTTCAGGTTTTAGGCAAATAGCAAAGAGGGAATATAATCTAACTTTGAGAGTGATATCACCCAACCAAACATCTTCCAGAACAAGATTTTCCTACCATCACCAATTTTGAAGCTACAGTTTTTCTAAACCCAAGTTTTAATTTTCTTAATATTATTCCAAAAATAGGAGCCCTTTATCATTCTTTGACTAAAGAGGTTGTTTCTAATATTATACTTTTTCTCTAACAGCTCATAACACAGCCCTTTTTGCCCACTTGCAATTCTGAAAACCCATTTACTTAACAATGCAACATTCATATCCCTAGTATCAAGGAACCCCAAACCACCAAAATCTTTTGGAATGCATAAAGCTTTCCAATTAAGCATGTGATATTTTTTTCTTTTGGCCTAAACCATCCCAGAAAAATCTACTTCTAATTTTATCAAGCTGTTGATGGACTGCTTCAGGAAGTCTGAAAACCTCCATAGAATACAAAGGAATGCTATTGAGACAGGAGTTGATCAAGATCATTCTGCCTCCATAAGACAAGTGGCCACATTTTCATGTTAATAATCTTTTCTCAACTTTCTTAACTATACCTCCAAAGTCAGCTCTAGAAGGTTTTGAATTACTGATTGACAGACCCAGATATGTAATGGGAAGAGTCCCAAGCTTGCAATTAAACATGTCAGCTACCTTCTGAGCTTCTAAGTCAGAGACCCCAAGAGCAAAAATTTTACTTTTCTGGTAGTTCACCCTCATACCAGACAATTCTTCAAAACAATACAAAAGGAACTTCACTGTACAGAAATTCTGCTCAGAATACTCCATTATTAAAATGGTGTCATCTGCATATTGGAGATGGGTCAAACCACCCTGAACTAAGTGAGGAACCAAACCAGACAAATGTCCATTCTCTTTAGCTCTTTGAAACATTTCAAATAAAGCATCCCCAACTAAATTAAAAAGTAGGGGAGACAAAGGATCCCCTACCTGACCCCTCTATAAGTCCTAAAAAACCCTCCTACATTCCCATTTATATTCACTACCACTCTACCACCAGTCACAACTTTTTTATCCAACCAATCCATTTCTCATAAAAGCCCTTTCTAAGCAGAACTTCAAACAAAAAACTCCATTGCACTCTATCATATGTTTTTTCAAAGTCAAGCTTCAGCACTACACCCCTTTGTTTTTTAGTCTTCACCTCATGGAAAACTTCATGCAAAGATACAATACCCTCAAGAATATGGCGCCCAGGAATAAAAGCTGCTTGACATGGATCAATAACAGTCTGAGCAACCTATGTCAGTCTTAGAGTTAAAACCCTAGTGATAATCTTGAAACAAACATTGAGCAAACAAATTAGTCTAAAATGTTTAATAGAGCAGGCATGCTTCACTTTTGGTAAAAGGATAATCTCTCCATAATTTAATCTTTCCATATCTAACTCATCCCTATAGAGCTCATCAAGCATCTCTTTGAATTGAACCTTAAAATGAGGCCAAAAGGCTCTAAAAAATTGACTGAGAAGCCATTAGGTCCAGGGGCAGTATTCATCTTCATACCTTTAAAAGCAAAGTCCAATTCTTCCATAGTGAAAGGCTTAATCAACTCCTGATTCTCTAAATCAGTAACTATTCTTCTATTCCCCCACATATTTTGTAACAGATGGAGACCACCCCCTCCTCAGAGCCAAACAATTTTTTTATAAAAACCATAAATGTGATTTTTCAGCTCTTCAGGATCATGAATTTCCACCCCTCATCTTCCAAAAATAGGATTGAAGCCTTCCTTTTTCTGCAACTAGCTATCTTGTGAAAGAAACCAATGTTAGCATCACCTTGGGTTAACCACTGTTGACCACTTTTTCTTTGCCAATATTCTGCCTCTTTTTGATAAATGTCACTTAATTTGTTTTTCACAGCATATCTCTCACCCCACTCTGATTCAGATAACTCATAATGCTCAGCTTTTTGTTCTAGCTCTTTGATTTTTCTATAGAGATCATCCTTTTGTTTATTTTGCTCCTTCTTAACATTGCTCCCCCAACCTCTAAGAATCTTCCAGATATAATTACCTTGCATTTTCCAGAAGTCCAGTATACCTTTCTGCTTTCTCACAGGCCATTTATTATGAATCCATTCTTTAAAACCCTCCTGCTTTAACCAAGTATTCTCAAACTTAAATAAGTGACCAATTTGGCTAACTTTTTTATCCAAATCAACTAATAAGGGATTATGATCAGAACCTACTCTTAGTAAGATAACCACCATAGACAAAGGAAACAGACCATCCCAAGAGGAAGAAGTAAGCACCCTATCCAGAACCTCCCTAGTTGGATTTTTCTGTTTATTGGTCCAAATAAATTTCCCCCAAATTCTAAACAACTCTTCTAGTTTACAATTGTTAATGAAATCATTGAAAGCATCCAGCCATCTTCAATGAATAACCCCTCTTGATTTCTCCTCAGGATATTGTTGTCACAAAAATCGCAGGTATTCCTATGTCTTCACACTCAAAGGTCTGTGAATGTCTGCTTAGCTCCAGTGTAGGTCCTAAATAACCTGGAGGTGTCAGTAGGCGTGCCAGTCAATTTGACCCTATAATTGATAAGGAAACAGACGTGAGATGTCCTAACGCTATCGACAATAGCACATCGGCATCGGCAACGATAGCACATACGAGAATCATGATTCATCAGGATAAATCCATGTAAAACAATAAACCCTGCCAATCGGCTCCAGTAACATAACTCGACAACACTAATCTCTACAGTTCGAACTAAATCGATGTAGTGTAAAGATAGGTTATTAAGAGCATAAAGATCATGATAAATCTGATTAACAGAGTGATAGATAATTCGTCGGCTAAAACTCCGATGAACGTCGTTTTAACACATTGAGCCAGATCGTCCCGTATGTGACCCTATCAACGCCACGGATCGGACCTAACCGAGGCAATGTGCCATTGCCAATTGACATACGATCTAATATAATTCGATGAATTAAACCACCATGATTAGCAAATACAGAGATCCAATCTGTAGAACACGGTAAAATAATAATAATAATCAATGTATTTAACCGATAACTAGCAAACCTACTCCATCTGATCATATTATCGGACTCAACCGAGAAAGCCATGAACACATGAATCAGTTTACTAATGGGCTATTTCCGTCGAAGTTAGAGATCGGACTTAACCGATGCAGTCATAACTCCGGCGGAGAATCGTCCTAATGCTACGTACCTAATAGTTGGTAATGCGTTGCGCCGAAGGGTTTGATTGATTGAATTGTGTCTATTTACGATGACCCCGGGCTTACATATTTATAGCTGGGTTTACACGTTATCTAGGAATAACACAGAATCCTAACTTACTTAATTATTTATCAACTAAATATCTAATAACAAAGTATCATCTCACGCCACACGCAACCTGTCTTCACATGTTAAAGCCCTCCATCGGTGGCCCATCGGCTCCTCGTTGCCTGGATCACCTAGCCGATGGTGTGTTGGTCTAAATTTCAATGTCAACAGATATCTAATTAAGTTGAAATCTCCTCCTATCATAGCAGGATGAAGCAGACTTGACATTTTAGCACTTAATTCTTGCAAAAAAAACCCCTTTAGCATCTTACACAACATGACCATAGACATTAATCAAATCCCAAATCTTCCTTCCCAACTTAAATTCAAGAGTCACACTAATAAAAAACTCTCCTTCACTACCACAAAAACAGTCTTTAGTGATGGAGCTTTACTAACGAATAATTGATGCGCGTCACTAATACACTTTTAGTGACGGGCTATTTTGAACGTGTCAGTGATGTTGTCTTATTAGTGACGGATCATAATTTGGCCCGTTACTAAAGAGGGGGCACCTCTATTAGTGACGGGTTAAATTACCACCCGTCACTAATGAACAACGTGATGGGCGGCAACTATTACTCGTCACTACTGATCCAGTGATGAGCGGTAGTTTCTGTCCGTCACTAATGGCTAGATCATTAGTGATGAGCAGAAACTATCACCCATCAATGATGATGTTTATAAATAGGCAGGCGCTAACAGAACGCTTTCATATCGCGCAAAACCCTAAACCCTAGTGGCCACGCCATCTCCTCCGCCGCCGTTCCGCCATCGCGCTCCACACGTTTCACCGTCGCGGCCTCCGTCCCATCGCGGCCTCCTCCGCCGGTCTCCGTCCCATCATGGCCTCCCCCGCCGGTCTCCTCTTCCGTCACCGACCCTCCTTGCCGTCACCTCGTCTCGTGCATTTTTCTCTTAAGGTTCTCCTCAACCTCCTCCTCCTACTCCTACTCCTCCATGAAGGCTAAGGTTTGTTACTTTATGAATATATATGTTGCTTTGTAAATATGTTGCTTTGTGAATATGTTGCTTTGTGAATATATATGTTGCTTTATGAATATATATGTTGCTTTATGAATAACTCAATGAAGAGAAGGCTATTATTATGAGGGTTTATTGCTTTATGAATATGTTGCTTTGTGAATAACTCAATGAAGAGAATGCTATTAGTATGAGGTTTGTTGCTTTGTAAATATATATGTTGATTTATGAATATATGTTGCTTTATGAATAACTCAACGAAGAGAAAGCTATTAGTATGAGGTTTGTTTATTAGGGTTTACGCAAGTATTATTGCACTTTTTTATCATTATCAAATATAACATGAATTAGGGACATGACAAGTCTCCTAAGTAATAAACAGGGCACTCCCACCGGACAACGTGCTTCCACTAGTAGATTCCTATGGTACTAACTTATGTTCCTGACAGTTGCTTCATAAAGATCAATTATCTAGTCAACGGCGAGCGTCACCAAGTTTATACATTGTATATTGTATATTCTATTTATATGCTAATAAAACTAACAAACTGATGCGATATTATCTTACTATTGTAGTTTCTATCAAAAAACTTTGGCGATATTAATAACATTCACGCTGGTGACACTCTTAAGATATTAACAAGAGATAGGTGCACCATAGAGGTTGAGGTTATGAGCTGTGGAGGCAGGGTATGCCCCCACAAAGGGTGGCCCAAATTTAGTAAAAGAGCCGACCTAACACAAGGAGACTATGTGGTAATAACAATAGGACAGGCCCCATTGACTGTTATTGCTAAATTTTATACTAACCTTGGTGATGAGAAGGCCCTAACAGCCATAAAAGTGGAAAACAACGATAGTGGTATATATAGCAAACTGTTCAGGTACTAGACATGCATATTTTGTTTATGTATTTAAATTGGTTTTCTATAATGTCAGGGGAGGGTCCTAACAATGTTACGAAGAAGAAGGGGAAGCGGAAAGCCAGAGAGGTCGACACCAACCAAATAGACCAATTGAAGAATATCTATTATTTTGGCAATCCAACAGATGTAACTCTAGCAAGGAAGGCTCTCCTGCAAGACATCTCGGCAGGTTTATCCATTGAGACTCAGTTATATGTCTACACAATAAATAACTCGATCATCAACAAAAAGTCGATTGTAAGCTATTTGTACATGTCGGTGGTTAACTCGATCATCTATGCACTTGACCTTGTCTAACTAGCTTTGTTTAAATTTTATTATTATAGTACTTTTCAAGGCAGTACTGTGAGAAGTACATCACACCTCACCTACACCAGCAGACCACCAAGATTCAAGTGGTAGCAGCAGGGTCTGAGGCAGTCCCAATTGCGATGCATAAATTCACGGATGGACGGTGCTACCTAACTACTGGTTTTAGCTAATTTCTTTGAGATAACGCGTTAAAAGTTAGCACAGTATACGTCTTCTATTTCAACATCAACAATGGTATAATTGAGGCTGTCATGTATGTGATATAAACCTAGGATATGATGTCTTCCTATCCATCTTCCTTTTTGCACTGATAACCATTGTGTATTTTGTACTGATTCTTTTTTCTTTAGAGAAAAAGAGTATAGGGTGACCATAAAAGAGACTGTAAAACTAGACATATACAGCCTTAAGCAATTTATGACGGGTAGATAGAGAGAATCTCCGCAGGATACTATTCAAGCCCTTGATATCGCTCTTAGAGAATACCCTAGTAGAAGTTAAAAGTTAGCTAGAAGTTAGAAGTTAAGGAATGCTCTTATGGAACTATGTTTTAGCTATGTAATTTCTTCGAGATAACGAGTTAGAAATTAATATATATGATATTAATTTGGTTATGAATCTTCTACGATGAATTATCTGTGTTCTGTGATGAATTGTCTGTGATGTGCTTTGGAATGTTGGATATGTTGGCTGCCAAATCCTGGCTTTGATTTAGGATGCAGTCTAAAAACAATTATTTTTTTCAAAATGACTATAATATTAGTGATGGGTGATATTACGATCCGTCACTAAAGGGCCATAACAGGTGAGCCGATAGGCCCTCCTTTAGTGACGGACGAATATTGCCGCCCGTCACTAAAGGTTGACTCTTTAATGATGGGTAAACACCCATCACTAATGATGTTATATCACTGACGTGATAAGAGTGACGGAAGACTTATCCATCACTAATAAATGTTATTACCCATCACTAATATGGTTTTCTGTAGTAGTGCTTGGTCAACATTTCTAACATCTACCAAATCTAAATTCACACCCAGCAACATACCTCTAGAATGCCCATTAGTAGGTTTGGTAAGCCAGAAGAAATCCCTTCTAGCACAAAAGCTATCTAACTCTCTAGAAGGAAAAACTCTCCATCAAGGTTTCTTGTAAACATACAAAATCAAAATTATATCTATACATGAGATCCACAAACTATTTTTTCCTACCCCCATTACCTAAACCCCTAACATTCCGATAAAGAACTTTCATGATTGGGAATAGTTGTTTCCTCTATTTCCCCCTCTAAATCTATCTGAGGCTGAGAGCTATACTTCCCATTCAAAATAGCCAAGTTATCAGGATTACCATAAACAACAGTTTTCTCTTGCATCTTACTACGATTCAAACAAACTAAAACCTGAGCCAACTCTTTAGCTTTTAGGATTGAAATATTTTGTTCTATTTCCTTATTAGATGCACCAAGATCAACACCAGCATTAACAGCAACAGAATAAAAATGTTCAGATATAATATATTGCAAAATGGTAAATTTGGAAATACCTGAGACATCATCTTTGTGATCTGCCCTCATCTAAGCTTTCACAGAGATTGGCACTCCATCCCTTCTGATTCTTGTACTCTAGCGCACAGCAATAGGATGGTTCTTCTTCTTGTTGTTCTTAGCTGGCCCTTTCTCCATCAACTCATGATAGGACCCATCTACTATTGGCTTTTTACCCTTCTGTTTCTGTTCAGCTTGATCCATAATCATACCACTATTATCCATAACTCATGACATAGCTCCCTCATTTGGGTGAGAAAGACCACTTCCTGAGGTAACAGTAGCAGGGATGATCACCTTATCCCATTTGTCTAACTCTGAGGAGACAAAATCATCATTCCTTGACTGAGATACCACTGCATCCACCTTAGTTGCATCCTTGAGTAATAGAGTATGGCCCCTAGAGAAATTTGCCTTCCCTTCAGCCTTAAGACAAGGACCTTGATAACTGGATAATGGCTGAACATCAATAATCATCAGAAGATCATTCAGCAACTGCCCACTATTCACCTCTTCATGGCATCCATCAGAATTGTAATAGCAAGATGGGATGTTAAAATGCCCATTATCATCATCATCTGACAGACCTTCTGAGTCAATGTCCAACTCCAAATCATCTTTTTCTTTTTGCTCATTGTTAGAAATGTCATCCTTCTTAACCAAAGTAGAGTTGGATGATTCAGTCTGAGTTTTTTTTGTCAAGTCATCATCTCCTCTATCATCACCAGTATTCTACTTCTCTTGATGAATTTTGGCATCTTCAGGTTTAGGTTTATCTTGTCTCATACCATCAAGCTCAGGCATCCATCTGATTTTATATCCTGTGAAGTTAACAAACACTTCTAATGTGCCTTCAATCTGCCAGAGATCTCTATAGATAACCCTAACTCTCACAGGCCCAGCTTTAGTCAAGCTGTTTGGATCCACCTCCATAGGTTTACCCACCAATTTAGCTATGCACTTTATGTATTTTTCTTCTCTGGCTAGCTGGGGGACCCCATAGGCCTTAACCCAAATAGATTGCAGTTCAGCAAAAGCATCTATGGACCTTTCAGACTCCCTGATGTTAGCCCTAATATTAAATTTTTAGAAATAAAAGCATTTCAGTCTAGCTAACTCCCTCCTCGTCTCTTTTGATGGAAACTCAATTAAATACTACTCTCTGTCTATTTGTATCACATTCCAGTCCCAATTCATCTCATATAAATGTTTGAGCTCGATCAGGATTTTGGATTCTGAACAAAAACCCTCTTCAACTGTCAAAATCCCTGTCACAGAAGGTTTGTCTGTCTGAATCTCTAAAACTACAACCTCTAAATGATGAAAAGCCTGGTTTGGAACTCCATAGCCACACATCTCCATCATCGGATCCGCTTTACCAAACTTCATGTCATCAAACAAGGGACATTTATATGAGATGTGCCCTGATTTTTTGCATGCATAGCACAGAGTAGGATTTGTACAATGTGCTTGATGATGGCCACTCATCCCACAATTAAAACATGTTATCTCTTCTGATTTAGACTCCCTGGGACCTTATACTCTCTGCGATTCATCAAGTTCCCCTGACCCTCATCTCGTCTCCAAACAAAGGATCTATCATCTCTCCGAGGAAAATCCGACTGACGGTGATCCCAATTTTTCCTAGGCGGACCCCTGGACTCATCCTCAGCACCTAGCCCCTGATCATGATCGCTACGAACCGAGTCACGCTCAAACATCCGATGCTTACCCCCCATTCTCTTCTCTTGCCACTTGCGATCCATCGGAACACTAGCAGTTACTTCCGCAAATGAGCGAGAATCGACGAACCTGGGGGATGAGCGACGAATCTTCACCGCAGCGTGGCCAAAACGATGGATGTCCTCTAGCGACGCAGGGAACCCTAACCCTAGAGAAGAAGTTGTGAGAGGCGAACCACGAGGAACCCACACCCAAGGCACAAGTGTCGGGCTCCAGGAGTGATTATATATGTCCTCAATGTTGAATCTAGCAGTCGGCATCACACGTGTTAACGATCGAGAGCTCCCCTCTAGATTCGGCCATGGTTGAGGCCCAGACGACAGTGGGGAGCCCCTCAATTGCAGAGAGCGATGGGCCCTGGCCTCCAGACAATCCACACAGCTCGGCCTAGAGACCAGATTAATCTCGCTCCCGTGGCTCATCCATGGCGAAGCCCTAGAACTCACGGGAAGCTTCTCCCCTTTGCTCGACACCTCACCCATCGCCCATTGCACACTTCATATATTTGTGTTTCATATTTACATTTCTGTCTTTATTATTTTTCCTTTTTGCTTATTTTTTATTTCCCTTTCTTGGCACTGGTTTCATTTTATCACGTACTTTAAATTTTTTGTGAGCTGAAACATCTTGCCATGATGCCATCTATAGCTTATATGCCATTTTATGTCTAAGGTCTGTCTCTTTTAGCTTAGGATCATAGTAATTCAGCTTATTTTTAAAAACTGAAACAAACAGACCACCTTATTATGCTAGCTTACTATAAATCAGAGTATAGATTATAACAATCCAATAAACTGATGTAACCTAGCTTTTTTCTATAAGCTGGATTAGTATAATCTCAAGCTGAAACAAACAGGCCCTTAGCCAGCACGGCACGGTCTGTTGGTCTATTATACTTGAACTGCCACCCAACATTTAAACCGTTTACAGCAAAACCTATTTTACTAAGTTGTGTGTAACACATTCTGTTTAAACACGTTGTTCTCCAGTTGAATTTTGTCAAATTCTATCAATTCAAGCTGGCTATGTAAACCCTGGTCAAACAGATATAAAAAATGGCAAAAAAAATAACAATCTTCAGACATGGCAACCTCCATACAAAGTGTCAAAAATGGTCCTTTTGTTCAACCCCTCCAAACTGATTGAAGCCTCCTTGGTGAATTAGTGACAACAAGGTCTCTCAAGTCTCAACATGGCCATCAGTATAAGTTGATCAGGCACTTTGGTCCCATTTTCTCCTCATCATCTCAAAGGCAGGACGTCTTTGGTGATTTTGCAGAAGTTTTTCCGGTGGCCATTTACAAATACAGCATATCTTTCTTTTTTCTTCTTGTGGCACCCTTTTGGTATCCAAGTTTCCACAAAAAAATCTTGCAATGAGTTGGGACTATTTCTCCATCAGAAACACTCCAGCTGAATTTTGCTATGGCACTAGAAAAAGGATGTGATTTGTTGTCTCTGCCACAAAATGCACAATATTTATCACCTTTCCAACTTTTTCTCTTCAATTTGTCCTTCTGTCTGCAATTTGTTCTGAACAACTAGCCATGAAGTTTTTTTTTTTTTTGACTCTTTGTTTCTTGGGCAAGTATATGATAAATCTGAAGAAATCATCTCAATCTTTGACTACATCGTGGGCTTCCAGAATGAGCATGCATGGGGCAGTACAACCTTCCTACGACAAGTGATCTCTCTAGACTCCTCTTTGGTTGGCTCCTCTGAACTGAAGCAGATAAGGTCTTCACTTATATGTAGGCTAGCTAGCCACATGGGCGCAAAAACGACTAGTGATCTCTCTAGACTCCTCTTTGGCTGGGAAGTTAGGTCATGTTTTTAGCTTAGGTGTTATTTTAATCTAGCTTATAAAAAACTGAAAAAAAATAAGCTAAACTATTTGACAGTCTAGACCAAAGGACATATTTATTTTAGTTTCTGGTAGCTACGTCTACTTTTAGAATCTGAAACTAAAATAAATGATATAGATTCTGGATTTAGATTGTGAGAATCAGTAGCTACAGAATCTAGAAATGAACTAGAATCTAACAGCTGGGTAACACCAGCTTCTCCAGATTTCGACCAGCTAGATACTCAGACTAGCCAACTACTCAGACCACCAGCTAGATACCCAGACGAACTAGCTACTAAGAATCCCCAACTGAAACAAACATGCTCTAAGGTTGTGTTTGGTTAAGGTTTTCAACCAGCTTCTTGATTAGAAAGCTAGAAGCTGAACTAAACAGGTTTAAGGGCCATCCAGCTTTTTCAAAAGCAACAGCTATTTCGCAGTACAAACTAAAAGCTGTGGGACCCTAACTTTCACAGCTTCTCAATTCAACTTTGAATGAAAATTACCTATATGCCATTACAACATACCGGTTCATGTAAAATTTGAAAAGGTAAAATTTTAGTAAAATGTATCATTTTAGTGTAATTCAAAAATATATAATTTTAGTATAAACATTACAAAATTTCCTGATTACAATGATTTACATGTAAAATTACACATTAATAATATAACCAAACATTGGGGGCTATCAAAACAGAAATTCATAGCTATTCCAACCAAACAACTTCTTAACTTTTCCACAGCTCACAGCTCACAGCAGCTTTTTCATAGCTCACAGCTCATAACAGCTTTTTCAGAATCTCCAGCTGAAACAAACAGGCTCTAAGTCTGAATTATTGTATTTTGACTAAAAAACTATAATGTCTTCTACTGTTTTAGGTGACTTGTTTATCCTTTATGACATGTTTAATGTTCATTCGGACTTGCAGAATATCTCTGGACAATACCAAATTCAATAAATAAATACTAAAAGATAAATCAATCATGTCATTTAATATTCGTTCATACAAATTTACACTCACAAACTAAATTACTCTCTTCTACTCCATGCAATATATTACATGCAAAAAGGTAGATAGATTCCTACAAAAGGTTAAACGTGAAACAAAAGTTTAAGCAAAATATTATATCATGAACATAAAATATGTAATTTCATACAAACATAAAGGTGTAGTGGGTTTTTTTACATGAGAGGAAAGTGGGAAGGGAGAGAAGCACGTGTTAGTGGCGAAATAAAATGTTTAGATGGGAAGGTGCTACGGTTTAGATATAGGATGATAGTTAATAATTTTCAGCAAGGTATAATAGGTATTTTAGTCTTTTCTAAAGTAATAAATTTAAAAAACTAGGTTTCATCAGCTTGTTCAATTATTATAATATGAGTTATAGATTATACTAAATTGGTCCAATATTCTATTCTAATTGTATGTTTTCACTTTTAACTAATAAGCTAGATTAATATATTTCCAAGCTCAAACAAACATTGTCCTTGTAAATTCTAATGACCAATTGACCATCTTAAC
This sequence comes from Zizania latifolia, assembly GCA_000418225.1. Taxonomy (NCBI): domain Eukaryota; kingdom Viridiplantae; phylum Streptophyta; class Magnoliopsida; order Poales; family Poaceae; genus Zizania; species Zizania latifolia. The sequence continues at coordinate 1,791,747 of KE372367.1, forward strand.
GATCAGAATTAAGCTGAAGATTGTAGCAAAGTAGGATGCAGAGTATGTATCAATGGATGAACAATTAGAATTAGTAATGTAAAATTGTATATATCTGAACATACTGAAAAAAATATTGGTCTGTCAAGCAAATTTCAAATAAATCTTTAACCCACACAAGGCTCAAGTGAAAGCACAAATTAACAAGTGAGCTTGATCTGCCCGTGGATAGTTTCAATGGGCAGGTTTGCTGCTTCTGCTGCTGTTTGAGCTGAAAACTGAACTTAATTTCTGCCAGGCCAGATGCAGTGTCCCATCTAAATTATGTTCCTGACCCAGAGGATCTTATTAGCTCCGACCAGAATTCACTGCTAAAAATATTAATTTCGATCTTATATTACAATATTACGGGACAGATATAACAGTAATCAGATTACAGAGGAATGATGCAAACAATGAAATCATCTGCAGACTGCACTGGAATATTAGCATATGTTTGAAAATATCACACACAACTGACCACGTACAAGGCTTTGTACGATCATGCTCGGGCTCACCGGACTACACACAACGATTTCTACCCACGGTACTTGACAACATGCTCGAGAAACTTCACATCTAAAATTTAATGATAAAGAAGACAAACTATATGAGACAAATTTCAGATTTTATTCATCTCTTTTTGTCTTTTCCACACCACACATAAAACATAGATTATAACTTAATATTTAACATGCTAACCACCTATAAGAATCCTATTAGGATTCATGTCATATAAAAAACTAATTAGAACTGTCTAGATTCTAACTCTAATTCTATCTTAAAACCTTTGTGATTATGAGTCATGTTATCTTGCATATGCATATGTAATTGTCGACGTTTTACCGAACAGTCCACCGATAGGGGTATCCAATATAGTATTTAATACGTACGGCAGGAAAGCGTTGTATTCTAAGCCCTAAAGTCGACTCGAGAGAATATGAGCCAAGGGGTTTAGACAGGTTCAGGCCTCCCGGGGAATAGATTGTAGATTGGATGTATGCTAAACAACTCGAGAGCATATAAAAGCATGCCTCTTCAGGATGCCTCGTCCTTTTATATAGTCAATGGGCGAGTCATATGGAACTAGGACTTTAACCCAAATATGTTCCCTAAATATTTGAGATTATGTATTGAACTCTAGTCTGTTTCTTATTTACAAGAATATCTGTACATATATCTCTCTTATTTCAAATCCTGGCGTTAAGTTCGGTTTCTAGACATGACACTAATATTTTTTATGGGATTCGAACTTATATTTATGTATCATACCGGACTCTAAACCATACTAGACCCACTCTTAGTCTAGACTAATAAAACCTATTACAGAATATTCGGAGGTCATATGCCCGATAGTGAATCGAGTAGTTTTTACCATGGTTTCATTCTGAGAATGATGCATTGATATCGCTGGGGAGCGAGGAGGCTAGAGAATATATTCGCTGCTGCTTTTTTTACACCACGCACACACTTGCTAGCCAATTTTGCTGCTTGCCTCCACTGTTTGGAATAAAGGCAACTTCCGTCTGCTTCTTTCTTAAGCTTATTCTGCAGTGCACGTCAGGGGGAAACTCTCCTGGTCCTTCCTGATGTTATCTCTAAGTCTAAATGCTACATAAAAAATTATAAAAAATTTCTTAAAACAGTTGATAATATTTGTTATAATATATATAAATTACTCTGTGAAATTTTAAGTTTAAACCCGACTCACACGGAAAAAACAGACAAATCTAACGTATGAAAAGTAGTACACTATTCGCACCCGATTTGTTTTTTTATTTTTCCATGGATTCTACCTTGACGAGAAGTGTGTATACATATATACTTTACTTCTCAAATGCAATACAAAAATTCTAAGTTCAGTAAAACATTGAAAAAAGACAAATGTGGACGTAAGATTTATTTGGGAGAGCTTTAAATCTGAAACGGATCTAGAGTTATAAAACTAAAAAAATGTGGGCTATGTTACAATGCAACATTTACCTCTTAAGAAGTAATAATACTTTAAATTAATATAGACCACTAATTTTAGTTATGATTGAAAATAAACTAAAATTAAAAATACTTGGTGACTAGTAGATAATTGGAAAGAAAGGAGACGTCTAGGAGAAAAATCAGCGCAGAAAATTAGAAAGGAAAGAATTGAAGCGCCATGCATTTTGGACAAAAATTAGCACTGATAATTGGGAAATTGCTCAAAAAGTGGCAGCATGCACTGTAATTATGGAGACTTCTACCGCATCAAACAAAATATATAATTATAAAAAAATAAGGGTGATCTATTATCTTCGGTCACCATCTTTAATCATAGCCGCTAGATCAAAATAAATGATCGGTTTATAATATTTTTGGTGTACCGTAAAAATTACCAAAAAAATATAGTTACACTTATCCTGTATGTATTTTCTGGAGTAGATACGTCTACTATACTCTTAAAAAATTACAAATTTAGTACATAGTAGCATTTAGTTCGGTTCTAACCGCACCGAACAAGATACATGAGTTAGCCGAAACAAACATGCTGTCCGTTCAAAGCTTAGTTTGTCCATTTGCTCCAATATGGATTGGGTTTGTACTTGAAATTTTATGGGCTGGTAAATGGCTAGAAGTACATCATATCACTGTTGTCAAATTTTGTCATGATTTCCCGCGATCTAGTTTAAAGTGTGAAAAATGAATATTTCGGCAGCAGAAAGATTCATAATTTTCTGAACACCTTTCTCGCCATTGCCGCTAGCTGTTGTTCTTTAAAGGCGCCATCAAATTAACAACGTCTCTCCAAGCCGGAAATTACCTCGGAATATCACCGGGTTGGTTCATCCGCCATGCATGCAAGGTTCCTTCCAACAAACCAAAGCATTCATAAAGGTGAAGAGATGTGACGAAAAAAAACTAAGTCTATACATAAACAAAGCCCACACCACGACTCAAAGAATCGATTCCCCCATTTACCACTCACAAACATCTTTTAATTTAATCGCCTTTTTCCAACACATGATCGAGCAGTCGGTCTTTTGATCAGATCGATCGATCCGTCTCTTTTCCTCGGAATTTGATCCCCTGTTTCCTCCCATGCATAGCTGCTGCATCTTGCTGAACTTAAAGGTAAGAACCCTAGAAAGATATTGGCTAATAACTAGCTAGCTTCTCTCTTGGAATCACTTAGCTGGGATACTAGGCTAAACTGTCCATGTACACACAGAGAAAGGTCTAGCTGCTAGCTAGCGGCCGTCGTCGTATAGCTTCCTTCTCGCCGGGGTCACCGACGGGGAGACGTCGACACCGGCGTGGCCGCTTTGCTTGCCGGAGAGGCCAGCTTGTGGATGCTCATGGCCGTGCAGCGAGTGATGAACCAGTGACCATGCATGCGTTTGCCTGAACAAAAAGATATTGTTGCTCTCTGCACTGTAGCTAGCTTCTGCATGCATGCGTGCGTGCACTCACGAGGCAGAAGCTAACGTCGATCGTTTAGGTATAAATGCATCACGCCATTGTTGCTGACTAGTGCGAGTTTGAGAGGTTAGTTAGTACGCCTCGATCTTGGAATATTCGGTGAGTGGAAATCGAGATGATTAATTATTTCAGAGTTGTGTGTGAATTTTCAGTGAGTTTTTGTGAATTCTGGTGTGTGATGAAGTGGTCTGGTTACAGGTTGAGGTTGATTTGATCGACGAGGTGAGGCGGCGACGGCGACCGCGACGATGAGCGGCGGCGGCGGTCACAACCATGACGCGCACCACGAAGACTTCCAGCTCAAGGACACGAACCCGTTGCTGGGGGAGCAGTGGCCCAAGGGCGCGGCGGGGCCGGCGAGGCCGGCCGTCGGCGGCGGCATCGCCGGGTGGCTGGGCATGGAGAAGCCGTCTAGCACGTACGACCTGGTGGAGCAGATGTTCTTCCTGTACGTGCGCGTCGTCAAGGCCAAGGACCTGCCGCCCAACCCCATCACCGGTTCCCCCATGGATCCGTACGTCGAGGTCAAGCTCGGCAACTACAAGGGCACGACGAAGCACTACGACCGGCGAGCCAACCCGGAGTGGGATCAGGTGTTCGCCTTCTCCAAGTCGCGCGTCCAGTCCAACGTCCTCGAGGTGTACCTCAAGGACAAGGAGATGCTCGGCCGCGACGACTATGTCGGCAAGGTGGTGTTCGACCTCGCCGAGGTGCCGACGAGGGTGCCGCCGGACAGCCCGCTCGCGCCGCAGTGGTACCGCCTCGAGGAGCGGCGCGGCGAGGGGGGCAAGGTGCGCGGGGAGCTCATGCTCGCCGTGTGGATCGGCACCCAGGCTGACGAGGCGTTCCCGGAGGCGTGGCACTCCGACGCCGCCACCGTGCGCGGCGAGGGCGTCGCGAGCGTGCGGTCCAAGGCGTACGTGTCGCCCAAGTTGTGGTACATCCGCGTCAACGTGATCGAGGCGCAGGACGTGCAGCCGCAGTCCCGCGGCCGCGCGCCGGAGGTGTTCGTGAAGGCGCAGGTCGGGAACCAGATCCTCAAGACGTCGGTGGTGGCGGCGGCGACGCTGAACCCGCGGTGGAACGAGGACCTGGTGTTCGTCGTCGCCGAGCCGTTCGAGGAGCAGCTGGTGCTGACGGTGGAGGATCGGGTGACGCCGCGCAAGGACGACCTCCTCGGCCGCGTCGCGCTGCCGCTCACGCTGTTCGAGAAGCGGCTCGACCACCGGCCGTTCGTCCAGTCGCGTTGGTTCGACCTCGAGAAGTTCGGCATCGGCGGCGCCATCGAGGGAGAGACGCGGCGGGAGCTCCGCTTCGCCAGCCGCGTCCACGTCCGCGCCTGCCTCGAGGGCGCCTACCACGTCATGGACGAGTCCACCATGTACATCAGCGACACCCGCCCCACGGCGCGCCAGCTCTGGAAGCCGTCCGTCGGCGTGCTCGAGGTCGGCATCCTCGGCGCTGCCGGCCTGCAGCCGATGAAGAACCGCGACGGCCGCGGCACCACCGACGCCTACTGCGTCGCCAAGTACGGCCAGAAGTGGGTTCGCACGCGCACAATGCTTGGCACCTTCAGCCCAACGTGGAACGAGCAGTACACGTGGGAGGTGTTCGACCCCTGCACCGTCATCACCATTGGCGTCTTCGACAACCGCCACCTCGGCAACGGCAACGGCAACGGCAACAACGGCGGTGGCGGGCCTCCGGCGAGGGACGCCCGCATCGGCAAGATCCGCATACGCCTCTCGACTCTGGAGACCGATCGCGTGTACACCCACGCGTACCCGCTGATCGTGCTGCAGCCATCGGGGGTGAAGAAGATGGGCGAGCTCCGGCTCGCCGTGCGGTTCACCTGCCTGTCGCTGATGAACATGGTGCACCTCTACACGCAGCCTCTGCTCCCGAGGATGCACTACCTCCACCCGTTCACGGTGACGCAGCTCGACGCCCTCCGGTACCAGGCGATGGGCATCGTGGCGGCGCGGCTGGGCCGCGCGGAGCCGCCGCTGCGGCGGGAGGTGGTGGAGTACATGCTTGACGTGGAGTCCCACATGTGGAGCATGCGGAGGAGCAAGGCCAACTTCTTCCGCGCCGTCTCACTGTTCTCCGGCGCGGCGGCGGCGGCGCGGTGGTTGACCGACGTGTGCCACTGGAAGAACGTGGCCACCACGGCGCTGGTGCATATCCTGCTGCTCATCCTCGTCTGGTACCCGGAGCTGATCCTCCCCACGGTGTTCCTCTACATGTTCATGATCGGGCTGTGGAACTACCGGCGGCGGCCGCGCCACCCGCCGCACATGGATACGAAGATGTCATGGGCAGAGGCGGTGCACCCGGACGAGCTCGACGAGGAGTTCGACACGTTCCCGACGTCGAAGCAGCAGGACGTGGTGTACATGAGGTACGACCGGCTTCGGAGCGTCGCCGGCAGGATACAGACGGTGGTCGGCGACATGGCCACGCAGGGGGAGAGGCTGCAGTCGCTGCTCAGCTGGCGCGACCCGAGGGCGACGTGCGTGTTCGTCATCTTCTGCTTCATCACCGCCGTGGTGCTCTACGTTACGCCGTTCCGGGTGGTGGCGCTCGTCGCTGGGCTGTACCTGCTCCGCCACCCACGGTTCCGGAGCAGGCTGCCGGCGGTGCCCAGCAACTTCTTCCGGCGGCTGCCGTCGCGGGCGGACAGCATGCTCTGAACGAGATGTATCACACAAGGCTTCAGTCTTTACGCGCTTGAACTCCAGCTTCTGGTTTTTTTTCCAAATTTTTAAAGATGAGATTTCGTTTTCATAAGTTTGCTAATTAACTGTTAAGTTTCAACACATGAGATTTGAGAAAATTCATGTCGAGAAGCTTACGAGTTTTGCACAATGATATCGAGTTCACAATTGGGTAAATCATAGCTCTTCATATAACGGTGACGGCGACAATGGGAGTGCACAATGATATCGAGTTCACAGAGTGATGGCATGTCAGTTCCTTCACAATATACGGCGACAATTGGGTTGGTCCATTTGAATTCCACACACACATGATGTGCAAGTGCAATGTTGTCAATGGTATAAGTCGATAAATTTGTTTGGAAAAACCATGTTCGACAGTGGGGTTAAGTAGCTCTGAATAACCTTAGTCTCACATAAAACATAAAAGCAATTTAAGATTCTGGTCCATCCATGTAGAATAGACTGGTAATGTGGCCTGCCAAATAAGTCCTCATAGTTGAGGGAGGCAAATCGGATTTACTGTAGCTGAGAGAGGTGTTACATACTTTTTCCTTATATCATTGTGGAGTTGCATGATTTGTATTTTAGGCCTGAACTGGAATTAGGCCAGTTTGGGGGAATAAGATCCCAAACCTAACAAAACAGAGTGGGCGATGGATCCCACCCCACTAGAATTTGAGAAAACACACAATTTTTAATTAGCCATGGACATTGCTGGCATTCAATTTTTAATTTGAGACAACCAAAGCGACAAAAGAAAGAGAAATTGGTTTGTTCACATGAAACATTACGGTACCCTAAAATTTTATCAGCTATCTAATCTGTGTGATCTAATAGGTTAGATTTAAAATCGATGACCTATTACCTCAACCTTCCTTTTCTAAGTGTAGGCCCACATGCATGCAAAATAAATCCTTTTCATGCAGGATGCTGACGTGCAAAACAATTTAAAATCTCTTAATTTATGTGCAGACCCATATGCATAGAGATTACTTTCCCTAATTAAGCAATCTACTTGATAAATCATGCATGTATGTATACTTAGATAAACACTAGTATTATACCCGTGCTACACACCAGTGAAAATCAAAAAACAATTATATTATTAGTTAGGAGTTAGATTATTTAGAATTTTAATTTAGTAGTTAGAAAGATTGTAGCAGCATCAAAAAACAATTACAGACGCAAATCAAACTGTTTTATCTTCAAACAATCAAATAAAAGCACAAGAAAAATGCTGTATGATTTGGCGTCTGCAGTCTGTATGGGCGGTGACCTTGCGCTAGACAGGGAGCAGCGTGAGGGAGGGAGAGGGGACGGCGCCGGTGATACGACAGGAGGGATCGGGAGGAGATCAATCTGTTAGAAAATCATAAACTTTAGCTTAATTCTTAGTCTATTCATGATTACCCCTTATGCGGAATAAGACATTAAACTAACCGGAACGAAGAAATCATGAGAAAATTGTAGTTATTCTTCTCTGTTTGTTTGGTGTAGATCTCCTAGCAATTGGTAGATGGCATCGACCTTCCGAATGCCATCTATACTGTCCTTGGACAGCCCTTCGAAGTTCCTCCAGCGAAACTAATGATCGGGATAATTTTGGGAGTAGGATTGCCGAGCAGGAAGGAGGGGTGTGTTCTGCTTGGGTCGGGTCTCCCCTTTTATAGAGTATACTGTGGAAATCGAGAACTCATCCATATAGAAAGAAAGCACATTCCGATCATAACGCTCACATTAGATAGAAAGAGATTAAACCGAAAAGGAAAGATTTCAATATGAGAAAAGTCATTAGAGGAAAATATATCAACTCACTAAGGAAAGTTCTTTATATGGAAGGTCTTTAATCGGAAAGATATCCATCCACTAAGGAAAGTCCTTTAAATAGAAGGTTATTATACGGAAAGATATCCATCCACTAAGAAAGTCCTTTAAATATAAAGTTATTATACGGAAAGATATACATCTTATAAAAGGAATAATCTAGATAATCTAGAAAGTCTTGACTGATTATTATGGAAATATGTGGGAGGAAGGAGATCGATCTAATCTCCTATAATTTTGCTGAAACGCTGAAAGAAATGGCTAAGATTTAATATTTTTTTAATATAATAAAGATAAAGGGTTGAGATTTTTTAGATAGTAGATGATTAAAGATAAATGGCTAAGATTTAGCAGAGAGGTGATGTGTCTACTCTCTCAACTCGCTAATTATATAGTAGGATAGATCATGCATACCACGAGTAACCCGGCGGCAACACAATTAGAAATCCCTTTATTTTCGTGATGTAATTAATGTATGCAAAATAGACTTTCCTTTGTTTGTTTTCCCGGCGCACATTATCAGGGTGGTTTAAATCTGATTACATGCAAATTAAGTTATAAAGTATGCTTTATTCCATTCTGAACGCGCGCGTGGTGTATTTTTGTAGCGATAATATGTTGACTCCAGATTGTTAGCTGGAGATCTGTTGTATGCATGTAAATTTAATGTAAAGTACAGATCGTGATCCGAGCTGATTTCAGGGTACAAGTCGTGATTGACCGGCTACATCCGGTTAGCCTATTTTTAATTTTAATTAATTATTTTAAATTCTCTTAATCAATGGTCAGGATTAGCTCTAACTATTACCTCCTCCGAGGTAACGGGGCACCATAACTGGATCCAACAGCAAATCAATTTCAAGAGTTAGCTTTTGGCAAATATTTGGTTTCCTGTAAAATTGGAGAAAAGGGGGAAGAAAACGAATCCAAACCTTAGGAACATTGTTGATCCGATCCTTCGTACCAAACGGTGAAGAAACGGTGAATTTTGCCCCTAGGAATTGAATGCCTTTGAAATTTCTTTGATCCAAACGGGTAGGATCTCCTCCCCATTACACGCCAAATGATGGATCGAATCAATGCAGGCAATGTGCACTCTGCAGTACATGCATGCGTGCGTGCATTGGATCGATTGCACGTGGTTATGATCTAAGGAGCATCAAATTTAATACTCCTAATCTCTTGGTTAGTGGCTTAACTAGTTCCAACCACAAGGACCTGATCAGACCAAACAAACATAATATTAACATGTAACTTTCATGGTCTGCTTCCCCCACTATAGAGTGCTTCCTCTGTCAAAGACTTTACTTTTAATATAATGTAAATAAATTAGTATTGATAATAAAAGATTAAAGCATCATTTATTAATAAGAAAATATTATTATGAGTTGATATTCTAGGAATAAAATTTTTAATTTATGAACCGATAATATATGAAAAAGATAAAAATAAAGTTTTTTTAAAAAGTTAAAAGACTTAAAATAAAATCTTTTCAAGAGGTAGGGACAACGTGTGTTCCACAACCATAAAAGTGTCCATATATTAACTTGAACATGCTCGAAAGTAGCTAATCTATTTTGAATAGTTGGGTTTCTATTTCTCTAATAACTCTTGAGCTTTCTAAATTGGACTCTCTATCATCCATTCATCTATACTAATAGTGTGTCCGTGCTAACGCTACGATAAAAATCAAAATAAAGAAAATATGTACACCATATTACTTACAAATACTTAAATTGGAAAATCAAACTGAAGAAGTAACAACTTTGCTTCCATACAATACAATGCAGGCAATCAACAGGTGATAGGGCATAGAAAATATACCGAAATATGAGGCTGCATACCTCCCGAGATTTTACCTCATCTTCGATCCAGTGCTCTTTTCTGATGCATAACATGAGGAGATTTCTCTGACAGTAAGCAGTGATAATTTAATAAATAGTTTAAACATCGAAAGGATATGATCCGGACATTAGCTATGTATCTCCAGACAACCTCTCCATGTGCAGGGACTGAGCAGTGTTCTCAACCAGTTTTTACTTTTATCTACTCACAGTAATAATGTTCTTCATGCTAATTTGTGTGAACTATGAAGAATCGATACAAGTATCCACTTATATGCCAGAAAAGACCAAAACATAGCAGATTCTTATTTTCTACGTGTTGAGTCAACACAGTTAACAAGCACGTGAAATTTTAACAGCTCTGCTTGATCCAGTCCTAACTCCTCGTTGCAGAAGAAGAATAGCTAAGTCATTACTTTAATAAGCTGATAACATTTTTTACTTTTAACATATAAGCTTGCATATGTAAAACTGAAACCTGCACATTTCCAATTTATCAGCAATTGACATTAGACATACCTCAAAAGTTTTCACAGCCTTCATCATATACACCGACTCAAATTCAACAACACCAAAGAAGCCAATCCTACAAAAGGATAGCTCATGAATAAAACTTTTTGGACTGGACACATGAAGAACAGATTTGAGCGAGCCTTGTATATTCAGTGTTTTGAGTGTGTTCAACTTCTGGTTTGCAAAGATACTCATAGATAATTAAGATTAGACATTGAGAAAATTGAGTAGGTGGTTATGAGACATGCTATAATACCCACATAGCTGACAAGAAGGGGGTACACCATAGGAGTAAATTCATAATTGATTCCAAAAGAAGAGATTGATGCCACAACAAGTGCAGCACATGATGATTTAGCATAAGAACCAAAAAGATCTGATCCCATTCTAGCTATATCTCCAACATTGTCTGCAATGACCTGAAAGTAGAACAAAAGTCATTCTTATAGTCTAGTTCATATATAAAGTCATTCTTACATAATGTAATACCATGATGGTACGACTAAAGAGAAGTTTCAGCATTTTGCAATATTAGTACAGTGAAATTCTTATAAAAGCATTTACGAATTGGGTATCTTCATAATTCAAGTGAGAGAATCTTAGAGCTGGGTTTCTTGGGTCATCCTCAGGAATATTTCTTTCCACCTTCCCAACAAGGTCAGCACCAACGTCAGAGGCTTTAGTATAAATACCACCACCTACACGGCCAAAAAGAGCTATAGAAGAACCACCCAAAAAAAAGAGAATTTCTGATGAATGAATTTGCCACTAAAAAAGAGAGAAGAATTTGAGGAATGAATTTTCAGGGAGGAACCTACAGTAAGGTTGGCAGCTTCCTCTGCACACGTGTAGAACGGCAAAATACAGGCTATTTGACTTATTTCACTCTGAAAACTTTAAGCCCCAGTCTCTTTCTGATGAACAATCTTTTAACAGCATGTAAACACAGAACAACAATTGACAAAACTGAATGGCGATGAAAACAATTCAGTTTCTTGCAAAAGACAGTTGTTTGGCTAGTATTTAATATATTACCGTCGGTGGATGAATATAAATGGATAGCCTGCCTCCAGAAAATATCTGCATTATCTCAAGAACACATTAATATGCAGACCTCAAACTTGCCAGACGACAAAAAACCACTCACTGTTTCAAGAAGAAATCGTCCAATAACTCTGAATTAATGCATTAATACATGGCGTCGTGGACATTTCATAGGAACAGATGAATAGAGAGTACAGATACGAATTAATGCATGTGGCACTTGTGATCCATGGAAAAGCTCATGTACGCCAAAAACAAGTTATAGTACAGTTAGAGTGTACATGATCAAAATGCTATCTGCTTCTCTGAGTTTCTGGTCCTAGCCATGATTGCAGCAAAACAGAAAGCGCGCAAATCATGCAGGCCATAGAATTAACGGGAGGGTGTCTTACTCGGTGGAGGCGGCGCCGCAGTGGCCAGAGTTGAAGTTGTCGATGTACCACATGCACCACTGCTCTAGCGGCACCGTCGTCTTGCTCGACGTCACGTAGACATCCGTCGACCGCCATATGCGTGAGCAAAGCAACACGGCGAGGCATCAGCGGCAGGGCCAGAGAGGTATGCGCGTGGCGACGCAGATGCGGTCGCCACCTCCTATCCATTTCACGTGCGCTAAGTGCTCGACAAAATGGCCCAACCGCGCATGCTAGTCTGTACATACCTGTAGAGGGGCGGGAGTTGCGGGCGATGAAGTCCCGCAGCCTTCTGCTTCTTCGCGCTCACCACTCACCGCCTTCTCGATCTCCTTCCCGGCCTCCCTCTTCTTCCTGCCCTTCCCCTTGGCCGACGTCACCACCGTCGTGGATGCCACGGTCACCTTAGATCGGTCGGCTTCCCCATCAGTATTGGGTGGTGGAGAGGGGTGACGAAGAGGCGGCAGCACAAATCATCACCATCAACCAACCCGTAATAGATAAAGAACCGATAATTCAGCAACTAACCCAGCAAATCTCGGCAATTCAAGAGGAGGCGGGCCATGTGGATGTGGGTGGGGTGGGGGAGAAGGCAGGGTCATGGGAGAGTAGGAAGGAACGGCTCTGATTTAATGTAAGGAAGCGAAGGGCTAAGATTTACCGGATGAGTGTCCATGGCTGTCCACCGACTCGTCAATTATATAGTAGGGTATATTTTATTAATATCTTATAATTAATAACTTTATATTATAATAGGAAAGGAGTGAGCGGCAATAGACAGCCAATAAGGATATGCCGTTTTTATAACACCTCAACATAATATGGGCCATACATCCCCTTGTCCAACAACTATATTCATTTGTAGCAAAGGAGAAAGCCTAGAGCATAGATAGCATTGACATCGGGTCTTGTTTTTTCTCCACAAAGAATTCTCTCATTAAAAATAAGGATGGAAAAATCTTCTCCTCGTAGAAGAGAAGCACGAAAAAAGAGGTCGAGCTCACCACGCATGACCCATAGTCCAGTATGCCGGATAGGATATGACAGCTCTGTTTACAACTCTGTTTTCCTTGGCCCGGGCTCTAGATGGATTCAGATTGGATACGAATGAAATCGAATCCGAATATCACTATTTACCATATTTTATTTTGGATTCAAATACGAATATGGATATTTTTAAATACGAATATAAAACGGATAGCTCGAATTCAAATACGAATTTGGATGTTTACTAAGTTCAACTTGAATTTTTTGGTGCCGAATAAGAAATTTTTGGCACCGGGTGTGAAAGATGCGAAAATTTTGTTTACCGAGTGTTTGCACTCAGCAAACACAAATTGTTTGTTGAGTGCTCAAATTTAGCACTCAACAAACAATTTTTATTTTTTAAAATTTTGTCAAATATGTTTTTCCTTTTTTTTCTTGACAAATTTTGTGAAATATTTTTAAATTTAGTAGGTAAGGCCTAAAAATAGACTCAAAAATATGAATATGATTTTTTCAGACAATTTATTTTATTATTTCATGCACTTGTAGTTCAAATTTACTTGTTTCAATTTAAATCCTAAAAATATAATTAATGAATTAAAAATAGCTAACTGACCTAGAAAAATACCAAATTTTTTCATAGGATAAGATACGCTGCATTTTGATTGTAGAAAAAGTTTTAAATTTAAACAAAGATTTAACCATTGATTTGCTTTCAAACCCAACACATTCCTTCTTTAAATCCAAATTTATCCTCACAGAATCTTCGATTTTTGAACATCATACGTGATAACTTTCTCTAAATATTTTTAAAATTTTATCATGGCATCTACGTATCATATTATAACAGCATGACAGGTCTCGTGTTTTTTTAGACTTCATTTGATTTTTTTAGAATTAAAAAACCATTAATCTCTACGTTGCCGATCGAGTGTTGCAACCTAGCTTTTTCGAAATTTCTTTCCATTTAGTGGTTAAGGCCTACAAATAGACTAAAAATATGAATATAATTTTTATACAAATTTTGGTTCAATATTTCATACACTTGCAGTTCAAATTTGACCTATTTCAATATAAATCCTACAAACACACTTAATGAATTAAAAATAGTAAACTGACCCAGAAAAATACCAAATTTTTACATGAGATAAGTTATATTGTATTTTGATTGTAAAAAAGTTTCAAATTCAAGCAAAGATTTAACCATCGATTTGCTTTTAAACCTAACCTATTCCTTCTCTAAACCCTAATTCCTTCTCGCAGAATCTTCGGTTTCTTAACATCCTACGTGACAACTTTCTTGAAATATTTTTAAATTTTTATTACAACATCTATGTATTATATCATAATAACATGACAAGTCTCATATTTTTCAGACTTTATTTGGTTTTTTTAGAATTAAAAAATCATTAAGCTCCATATTGCTGATCGAGTGTCGTAACCTAGATTTTTCAAAATTTCTTTCAATTTAGTAGGTAAGGCCTACAAATGGACTCAAAAATATGAATATGATTTTTCTATAAATTTTGGTTCATTATTTCAGGCATTTACAGTTCAAATTTCACCTATTTCAATTTAAATAATAGAAACATACTTAATGAATTAAAAATAGTAAACTGACCCAGAAAAATATGAAAATTTTACATGGAATAAACTATATTGTTTTTTGATTGTAAAAAAATTTTCAAGTTCAAACAAAGATTTAACCATCGATTTGTTTTCAACCCTAACCCGTTCATTCTTTAAACCCTAATTCCTGCTTAGAGAATCTTCGGTTTCTTTACATCCTACATGACAACTTTCTCGAAACATTTTTGAAATTTTTATCACAGCATCTACATATCATATCATAATATCATGACAAGTCTCGTGTTTTTCAGACTTTATTTGGTTTTTTTAGAATTAAAAACCATTAATCTCCACATTGCCGATCGAGTGTCGCAACCTATATTTTTCAAAATTTCTTTCAATTTAGTGGATAAGAACTAAAAATGGACTCAAAAACATGAATATGATTTTTCTATAAATTTTGGTGCATTATTTTAGGCACTTGCAGTTCAAATTTCACCTATTTCAATTTAAATCCTGGAAACACAATTAATGAATTAAAAATAGCAAACAAATCTAGAAAAATGCAAAAAATTTTATATGGAATAAGTTATGTTGTATATTGACAGTAGAAAAATCTTCAAACTCAAACAAAATTATAAATATCTTACTACCTTGTACTGCTAGAAAACCCCCACTAACTTAAGTATTTTATAATTACATAAAGAATGAATAAACTACTCATATTAGTATAGTGATGCCATGTCATCCTGAGTTCCTAAAAGTCTGATCTGTGTAAAACCCTAAAACAGATACGGATGTATCCGTTTTCATATCCACATTCAGCAGAAATTCGGGTATCCATTTCTATATCCATATTTGTTAAACGAATTCGGATGTTTTCGTTTATCGTCACATTTAATTCGGATACGAATACGGATATCCATATTTACAATTTATCGAATACGAATATGAATAATTTAGATATTTTGACATCCATATCCATCCCTAGCCCGGGCCAAGGAGAACTCTACGACTGTGTGCTGATCTTGTTGAAAGAAAAAACACACGAAAAACTTGTGTTTCTGAAGACAAGCATTTGCCAACCGTCCAGTGAAACGATCCCTGCCGTCTATATGCAGACATGGCATACCTGGCCTGTCCATCATCCGGCCAAAAATTTAAAGGCGCTTTAACCACAAACACACGGTCCATTCCCAAAACGGTAAAAGTCAACACCTAACAGTGGCGGAAATGTAGGGGCTGAGTTTAAAGGGTTCAATACACTTCATAGCGATTTTTTAGTATAATTAGTTAACTTTTATTCAATACTTGTTCTTTGATTCATGAAGTTCTCACACTTTATTCTTGTATTGTTGTGAGAATGAGATCCATTCGTATTTGCATTGCTTGAACTTGAATATTAAGCCAACAGTGTTCTTTTATTCATATTGTTAACCTAAGATTCTAAAAAGCAATAAACCAATAAACAATAAAGCAAACTTATAGTTACGGTAATTATTAACTATACCAATTAAACGATACAACAAACAACAGTGTATCAAATTATTAATTGAGCAGATGCTGCATCAAATTATTAATTGAGCAAATGAGCAATAAACAATATACCGAGGTTGAGATTTGCGAGGTTTGCAGGATTCGGGGTTTCTGTTTGTGCCTTCGCCGCTTCGTGGTTCTTTGAATCGAGGCCGTATAGGATGGTGGGGCGTAGGGCGACACCTGACCACAGGAGGGCGCTGGCGCGGTGTGGGGTAACGCCTGGCCGTAGGGGGGCGCCGGAGCGAGGCGGTGTGGCGTGGGCACCGGGCGAGGGTGGGGCAGGCGGGGGTGGGGCGATGTGCTAGCAGCGGGCGAGGGCGGGGGCGATCGGGGCGAGCGTGAGTGCGTGACTGCACGAGTGCTGCCTATGTGATTGCCTGTTGGACTGTGAGCTATTTTGCTAGGGTTTTTTCTACCACCTGGACTGCTTGCTTGCTTCAATCACTGTGTTAGTGAGCTTCTGAAAAAGGTTGAATTAATGGGCATATGGGGTTGGGCCGGGTTGTAGGGGCGCGCGCCGTGAGCCCCCTCGCTTTTTTCGCCCTTAACACCGAGACATTAGTAATTGATATTATTATATTAATAAAGTATTTGGTAGTCAAATTCTAGTCATGATAAAAAATTTACACCATCGATGAAAACATTATTTAACTCCATATATGCCAACACATGGATCTTATCATGTAGAGTAAAAAACAAAGTTAAAAATTTATTGCTTTCGTCTCATCTTTCTTTTTCTTCACCTCATCTTGGAGTAAAGACAAGCCTAGAGCAATTATGGTTTAAGCCTTAGACATATCTTCTTAATTACTCTTAAAATTCTATTAAAAATATGAAAATTTTAATAATTCAATGTAAATTGTATTGTTGAGTTCTAGACTTGATTAAATTATGGCTTTGCCTTTATAGACTATTTGTTGTTCTATCATATTAACAAAACCAACGTCAGAATAGTTACGTACAGTAATTGTATCTACTATTTTATTAATCACCACCAACCACTGGTTAACCATAGTAATTAGATATAACATTATTATTGGTGGGTTACCTCCAAGCTTGTCAATACCATTCCAGAGTCCATTCTGGTTTAGCTCTAGGAATGGAATGTTCCGGTACCGGTCAATACCGGTGTACCGTTTCGAAGTTTTAATAAAATAATACAAATTTATTTTATATAATATTTTATTTAACAAACAAACTAACAGAATTAAATATGACATATATATAAATAAGTTCATAACTTCATATCTCAAATATAGTTTATGACTTACATGCAACATAATATGTAGATTAGTTTAAGACTTTAAGTACAACATAATATCTCAAATATAGTTTAAGACTTACATGCAACATAATATCTCAAATAAAGTTAAATATATGGTTTTACATTATATACTTTTCATAAATCAAGAATCAAGATTACAAAATTGAAACATTGAATATTTATATTGTTTGCCTTCTAGTTTGTCTCTTATATTTTTTAGAAATCAAAAATCAAAATTATATTTTGGGCCGGTACCGGAATGACCGGTATAGAGAATTTCGGCCGGAATGACCGGAATGGACCGGTATTTGAACCGAAATGGAACAGCACTTCCTAGATACCGGTTTAGACACTGGTATGATACATACCGGTAATTCCGACCGGTACCGGAATGGCATTGATAACTCTGGTTACCTCTCACCGCGGTGAGAAGGCCCAGTTTTATATGAGAACTGCTAACTACCGGTGTACCGTCATATGGATGGGGATGGTATAGTTAATGTGAGTGTCTTCTTTCTCCCTCCTCCTCTTCTTCCTCACGGATTGGATGTGGAAAAGACAAGCAGCAGGTGCAGAGGATGAGCCATGTGCAGCCGAACGCGACGAGGAGGCGATGTCTTTGACGCGAGGAGAGGAGGAGGTGGCCGCTCGGGGCGAGGAGGCGACGTCTCCGTCGCGAAAGAGGAGGACGACAAAGGAGGAGGAGGAAGAGGAGCCCGGGGAGGAGGGGGAGGGGGTGGAGGAGGAGAAGGAGGAGCACCAGCGCTGCCGTCTCGAAGATGGGAGGAGGAGGAAGAAGAGGACAGGAGGAGGAGGGGGTGGAGGAGGAGAAGGAGGAGCACCAGCGCTGCCGTCTTGATGATGGGAGGAGGAGGAAGAAGAGGACAGGAGGAGGAGGAGGAGCACGGGGGTAGAGGGGAGAGCTGCTGCCGCTGCCTTGAAGCCTCTTGCGTCGTTACTGCCGTCTTGAAAGATGGGAGGAGGAGGAAGAAGATGAACAGTAGCATCCCTCTTTTTTCCATCTCGGAGGTATCAACTGATACACAAAAGTATCATCTGATATTCGAAAGTATAAACTGTAACAAATGAACTGTAGGTCGTTCCGGATGTATCAATTGATATTCGAAAGTATCAACGGATCATCCAATACTTTATGATACATTAATGTATCATATGATATATAATATTTTTGAGGTATTATAGAGGCGATACACGTCATGATAACTTAACAATATCTTACATGGTACCTTAGAGATATCATATGATACATTATTATCATAACATCTTATGATATCATCCAATACTTAATGATACATTGAGGTATCATATGATACGTAATATGATACCGGCACCTCAACGCCTCCCTATACATCGCCGCCTCCTCATCTCCCCTCCCCTCGGCACCAGCAAGGAGGAGGAGCGCAGGGGAGGAGGAGGGGAGAGCTCGTGGGAGGAGGAGGGGTAGTGCGGGTGAGGAGGAGGTGCAGGAGGAGCACAGAGGGAAGAACGCATCAATAGAGGAAGGGGATGAGGAAGAAGAGGAACACGAAGAGGAGGAGAGAGGAGTACGAGAGAGAAAGAGAAAAGGGAAGGAGGAAGAAAACGTACCGGTTCATATCAGGACGATATACCGTCTGGTAGTTTTTCTGTTTTAAATAATCATGAAACAATTTTAAAAAATATCAACATAAATTATTATATAATATATCACTCTATGAATATACAATTCTGAATATAATTTATAAGGTTAAAATAAAAACAATAAATTTGATAATCAATAGAGTTCATATTATTGTAATATGACATCCTGCTTAATTCGAACCGGGCCAATATATCAGGCCGGCTTTGCGTGCGATAGGCTCGGCTGCAACAAGTTGGGCCAGCCCAAACTAGCTTGATTTTATCACGTCGTTCCTAATTAAATAACAAGTTATTTTTTCACATTGTCTCATCTATCATTACGTCATTGCAATAAATCAAATATAAAATGTGGACGGACGGTATATCGCCCACTAGTTTTTCTGTTTTATTAACCCAATCGCTAGCCTTCATCTTGCTCCGTTCTAGTGACGAAACGAGAGCGCAGAGCACAGGTCGACGCCGACCTCTACAAATACCGCTACTATTCTTACCCCTTCCGCCTCCCTCATCGCCCCATTTCACCTCGTGCCGAAAGCCACCGCCGCCGCCTCCCACGCCAATGCGCCACCCCTCTTCGCCGCTGGAGGTCCCTGGTGCCGGGGGCGAGATTCAGGCACTTGTTCCCGTTGCGTCCGCTTCTGGCTCCGCTGCGCGGTCCTCCTCCGGCGGCGGACGTAGCGGCGGCTCCTTCACCGCGCTCCTGGGGCTCCCGACCTCGCAGGCGATGGAGCTTCTGCTGCCCGCCGCGGCGCCCGCGTTCCC
>KE372367.1:1811500-1830131 GCA_000418225.1 Zizania latifolia
ATCGTATTCGCCACGCTCCTCCACTCCTCCGGTGCGCTCGCCTCGCCCCTGTCTCGGCTTCGTCGGAGATTAACTCGAGTCGTTTCACTTGATTGCGCGGTGGGTGGCTACAGAGTAAGGCTGCGAAGAAGGGGAAGACGGCGGCGGCCAGCGGCGAGGACAAGGACGGGGGCGGCGACGGCGACGACGAGAAGCCGGCGTACGTGCACGTGAGGGCCCGGAGGGGGCAGGCCACGGACAGCCACAGCCTTGCCGAGCGGGTGAGTTCGCCGGCTCGCCGCTAATCCCCCACTTAATCGTTAAACCTTAAACCAATCCCCTTTCCCGATTGGATTTGGGGTTTAACGAGCTGATTAGACAATGATTAGGTGATTAGGACAGGATCACGTTGCTCTTAGTGCCTTTTCAGAGGTTGCTTTCCTCGTTAATTACTTAATTATTCGTTTCCTCTCGGCCTTTTCTGTCATTTTTATTATTATTATTTTTGACAAACAGGCGAGACGCGAAAAGATCAACGCGAGGATGGAGCTCCTCAAGGAGCTGGTCCCCGGATGCAGCAAGGTCGGCAATATCTCAACTCTTCCTTTATTTCACAAATTTTATCTCTTTATTTTGGAAGAACGAAATTGCCGCGGAGTTTTGTGCAAACTTTGGTGCCTAAGTGGAAAGTACACTTGTTTCTTGTGCTTTCGGTGGTCTTTTTACTGCTTTTGATGGCATCTTGAAATTGTCCGCTCTTAGCTGTTCGCTCCAAGGCACTACGCGTCCAAAGAGTCAGACCAAGCGTTCGGGTGCAGAATGGAGCATGGTCACTTGGTCAGTCAGTCAGTCTGCTTGGTTCACTTCTTGCAAACGCGTAGGCGTAGCATGGCTTTGACGAAAGGGCTTGAGTCGAAAGCAACGCGTTCTTAAACGTGGCGGTGGCCAGTTATCCTTGCAGTGGCATGGAGCCACGTCCATACGGGTGTGTTGCATGACGGAGGTGGGCGTGGGATAATGTCTCCTTGGTTCCTTTGTGGATGATAAGGGAGACATCTTGATCCGGTGCACCTAACTTTGAGGGGGAGGGGATGGGGTTTGGCCTTGGTGGTGGTTGTCTGGGCAGAATGTGGCAGCCACTTTAAAAGACATCGGAGGACGGTAGCTTAATGGAGGGGCTTGTTTGGTCGCTGTAATGGCATGACCCCCTCACCTCCTCTCCTTTGGAATGTTGCTATCCCTATGAACACGCAATAATGTGCTTATGCGTCGGCATCTTTGGGTGCTTGGATGTGGAAGCAAGCCTGTGAGGGTGAGGTGCTCGGGTAGCTTGCCAGCAGGGAGTATTGGTTAGTCTTCATTAATGTATGGATTTATGGAAAGTGATTGGCCTGTAGTATTGGTGCGGTAGTTTGACTATTAGTTTCACTGCAAGGACAGCAGCTTTTGGGCTGGAGGTGTCAATCACTGAAAGATTGTATAGGCCAATCTGCTGTGGGATTTATGAGAACTATCTCTTCTTGTCTTAATGACATTGCATTACTGCCATTATAAGCTCCGATCTTGGATTCTGCATTCAAAATTGTGCTTCTGCTATTTTCTCCTAAGTTCTTGTGTAGTAGTGTTAGCTCCAATCTTTTGTATCCAAAACTGAGTTCAAACTTTAAGTGGTTTGTGACACTGTTTTACAATATTTTTTTGTCATGCAATTTGTTGTATTGCTGGAATAACACAGGGAAAGTAATTACTTTATTAACAATGGTTATTTGATCTGTGGTTTGTAGCAGGTATCAGGAACAGCACTGGTGCTGGATGAGATCATCAATCATGTCCAATCTCTTCAAAGGCAGGTCGAGGTAACTGTCATTTTTGCCCCATAATATGCAAGATTATAAGATGTTTGCTTATGTTACTGTTGTTTGGTAACTGTGGTTGGTCCAGTACTTGTCAATGAGGCTCGCAGCAGTAAATCCGAGAGTCGACTTTGGTGGGCTAGACAACTTTTTGACTACAGAGGTGCCATTATGACTATACCCTTTTTCTTGAAGATTTCTGCAACTGCATGGATATACAGAAACAGTTTCTTGTTTCTCAGACAATCTTTATTCCAGACTACCACAGCTGATCAATCTAAACGGGGATTGATTTGTTTGGACTAGAGTTCTTTTAATTATTTTCTATTTGAATAAGCCCAGCTTCTGCAGAACACCAGAATCTCTTCCCATCATTTAGGCGCTTCTTTTGCATTATTTTCTTTTAAGGGAATCAACAGTAGGAAAGTATGCTACTTCATCCATGCACCAAAATTGAAATATGCTGTTGCCCTAGCTTAGCGTGGTTAAAAATGCAATTTATTGCGCTAAACCTGGTCATTGTGAGGAACCTTACAACTATGATACATGCCAGATATTTATTGCCCTCCAACCAGTAAGCATACTACATGCAACAGATTGGAAAGGTGGCATTTCAATCAATAAGGATGCCACTTGCCACTGCTTCCTGAGCTTCATTATTTCGATTGATTATTGACAATTTTTGATGGAAGAGTGTGCAATTGTGCATTTCTGTGAAATTTACCACATACTTGTGACTCTGCCTTGACATCCTGTCAGTTTACTGTTATTACATACTCGTACAATTAGTAACTGGATGGTTGAAACTTGAAACAATGGTCAACTGAGAATGCCTAAAAGTAAATACTTTTATCATTGAGAATGGAATTATGGATAATGATTAATGTATTGCTCTTGGCGATATATGATGATTAGAACATTGCAGCTAGATCGCATGTTTTCTGCAGAATGCTGCACTTCCAAAATATAATGTAAAAGTTCTAATATGCATGTTTTTTAATTTGGAAGCCTCATGGAAATACTGAATTCAATTAAAGGTTGATCCATGGCCCATTTTTGAAGTGCATTAATTATGCTAGTGGGGAAGTTTGATAGTATGCTTACTACTGTGTTTATAGTGTGGAAAGATAACAGTCTTGAACTATAAGAATGGAATGGACTTGGAGCAGGTCACCTGGCCAGACATGGGCATCAATGGAGCAAGGCATCTCATGCAACTACAACAGCACTTCTGGCATGGTGATTTAGCCCATCCACTCCAGCCGCCATCACAGTGGGAAAAGCGTGCGGATACTCACCCTCCTGTCTTTAGCAACTCAAGTTCCTCTCTCTTCGGCTACGATCTAGCAAGCTCTGGTAAAACTTGGAAGCAAACCTCTCATTGAATTTAGTTGTTTGTCATTTACTTCCCAAATTTATCTGCCTTGTTTGGACCATGACTTTTGTCTCTTGCGTTGTTCCAGAGTGTTTAGAAAGTAGATAGGTAAATGTTAAATGTGTGGCATAAAATATGCAAAAAGGACATTTTCTTCCAGGGAAAACAACATTTTTGGGCAAAATAACCATGAACTATAACCT
This sequence comes from Zizania latifolia, assembly GCA_000418225.1. Classification (NCBI taxonomy): domain Eukaryota; kingdom Viridiplantae; phylum Streptophyta; class Magnoliopsida; order Poales; family Poaceae; genus Zizania; species Zizania latifolia. Next base: position 1,814,911 of record KE372367.1, read on the forward strand.
ATCTCATGCACATACTAATAAATACACTTATTATATAGATTCTAAAGAAATACGTTATATTTACCTTTGGGTGAAATGGAGATGGCTAACTTAATTGGGCCCTCTGGGCCCTCTTCTTTTTGTTAGTGAATGTTTATTAGCCAGTATGGGCTCAAGGAAGCAGGAGCTTATGACTTTCTAGAAAAATTAGAGGATGTGTTTGTTTGTTCTTCCACCCTTTAATCCTTTATTTGCTCACTCAATCATTATTGCCATCATCGCCACCATTTTTGATGGCAAGGGGCCATAGATGTGTTCTTAGTGGATCTGTTCTCTCTGGCACCAGCGGACCCAACCGGTTGGTGTGGCTGGGCCCGAATCAATAAATGTATGTCTAGAAACCATATCACTCCTGGCTTTCCGTTTGGGCTTGGCTGCATAAGGCCTGTAGATGCAGATCTGGTCCCTTTGGCCCTTCTGATCACTCGTACAACTGTGAAGGTCCCACTTGCTCTGTAAGTTGTCTAGGGATCCCCTTTCTTGTGTTGGAGATAGCCAGCTAAAACAATTCTCAGTGCTACTATTTGTACTATGTACTGCAGTATTGTTTTTTCTTCAGCTATACACATCGAATTTTAAAAGAATACACAAACAAATCTAATGGTTTGAATCTGAACCTGTTAAGTCTATGACAAATCTAATGGCTAGAGTTGGCCTGCTTTTGCATGCCATTTGACTGTCCTTGTTGCTAGAGATGTAATTGTATCAGGTAGATGGGTACTGAATTTTGTAGTGCTGTTTGTATCTTTATCGAGTGCACAGTAACACATAGGCAAGTTTAAGAGACCAACTATATAGTGCGTTTGGTAACTACTGCAGCTATCCTTAGAGCCAAGGAAGCTCCATTGTTTATTTAAGAATTATATGTTGTAGCACCATCACCAAGTGTACAAGCTATACTGTCTCTTGCACTTGCTAATGAGTGAGAAGCAAGAAAAGGTGTGTAATAGCCTTAGCGATCTGCCGTTTGGATCTGGGTAACTGGTCTGCAGCTCTGGATCCAAGATGAGCACATCTTGGAGGGACAAGTGCTATTGGAGGTACAGACCCAATCACGCAAAGCGTTCAAGGATCAATAAAAACCTTAGGCCCCTCCCGTGACTACATGATATCTGTACTGCGTTACGTCTGGCAGAATCTATTTTTTCCAGAAATTATTGCAGCTTCTACGTGTGGTCTTCTCAAAGCTGAGTGGCATACAGCAAGCTTTGCCCAGTCCACCCCAGCCATTATCTTTATCATTCGCTTTGCTTGGCTATGTGCATCTATCATGCAGGGTTATATCATCCATTATCTGAAAAGAAATGGCTGATGGCCTTACTGACCTCCCCGTTATTGATACTGTTATCCTGTGCATGCTTTTGCGCTTTTCTTGGCTTTGCTGACCATATTTTTTAAGAATCTACTAAATATACCCAGTTTAACTTGTGCAAGGCAAAAGTTGGAAACTTGACTGATCTTAGCCCCTTTACCTATTTACCAGCAGGTCACCACGCTGGTCCTCCTAGCTACTGTCCTTCCGTCTCGAAATGATTGAAACCCTACTACCAACTTTGACCTTGTACTTTTCGTGTCCTTATGCAGGAGCGCAACCCCAGACAGGCAAGCTAAAGACGGAGCTGTGACCAACGGTGCCCTGGTCGATAGCAAGTCAGCTGAGCAAGCCAAACATGAGCTGTGGCCTGTGGGCAATGGCGGCAGAATGTCAGGAGAGCAAGCTACTAGTTGTGAGCTGTGTGCGACGTACGGCCGTGTGGCTGTGGATGATGGCAACGTCGGGTGCAGCGCATGGGACGGTTAATTTGCGGCGGAATTCTGAGACGAATAGACGATGTACATATGGATGCAAGATATAGAGAAACTTTTGTTGTTGTTGGAGACCTGGAGCTGAAGGGGATGGATATCAGCTTTCCTGCTGCTATCTCTGTAGAGACGAACGAGCGATACGTATATAACTCTGGTTTATTTTCTTGCGGATGTATTTTTGGTGTTGGCTTAAATCTTAAGGTTATATAAGCAGTCATTGTGGCTTGTGTCCTTCTTGAGTCTTGACCGCTTCTTGACTGCTTTTCCTACCAGGTTAACCAAGCCATCCATCGGTTAGTTATCAGTTACCACCGCTGGTCAGACAGTGGTAGTTAGTGGCAATTGATCTGGATTAGTAGTAACTGAATTGGTTAACTTCGGTTAGTTTGAAACAGTGATTACCAGAATGAAAACTGCGATTTTGTTACCCTATCTTCTACCCGTAAATATCTATGTGATCTACTGAAAAGCTGATGGAAATTGCAGCTTTGTGCAGATTTCAGTTTTGGATAAGGATAGGAACAGTAGACATGGACCATGAACCTAATAAGTGAGGGATCTTTTTTCCTTTCTGCAACTTTCACGGAGGAAGGGACTTGGGACGCCGTTCGTTTTTAGATGGACGGCTGAGATGGGAGAACAGCAAACTTTGCCTTCAACGCATGAAGGCAGATGATGCATGTATCTGGGTAAGAACTAAAAACACGGAGAAGAGCACGTGGGTACAAGAGACAAGATGGCTCCTAAGACCAAACTCACGTGGGTGCAAAACCGCAAACCGAATACAGTTGCAAATGTGGGATGGAAGAAAGTTCTCGAACTTACCGTCTGCCAACGTGTCACGGACTATTCTCTACTCAAAAAATTTCCACGATGGAAGATTGAAAAAAAATATTACTACTCTGCTACTCCATTCCTCCCACAAATACTTTATTCTAAGATAAAATTAGTAAATTTACAATGATAATAAAATATCAAAATATTACTTATTAATAACAAAATAATATTGTGATGTGATGCGTAAGAGTATAAAGAAATAAAAATTATTGATTTACCAACTAAGCGTAGGTAAAGAATAAAAATAATTTTTTAGATAAAACTGGAGTGCTAAAAAGTATTTTTGGATGGGGGAGTCGTATAGTACTAATATATATTTTTTTCAATTTTTCGTCATGACTTTACATGACAGATAAGCTTTCAAATCATTTAACTTAACCACGTCTACTCTTGGAGCAGATTTTTTTAAAATAATATTTTTATTCAAAATTTCAAAAAATGGGTCTGCCTTTAAAAAAAAATCACAATCCAGCCCATATCGACTGTTGGTCTGTCAATCCTGCTGCTGTCGACAGACCAATGATCGATAGGAGACTAGATGGGATTGTTGCCCTCCCATCGACTGATGGTCGGTCGACGGGAGCACCTCGTCAATTACTTGCCCCCCAAAATCACCATATCTCTTTCTCTCTCAAATTTTCTCCGCCCAACCAAAAACCCCCCTTCGACTTGCCAAGCCTCAAGATCTACGTCTATGTGTTTGAATTAGAGATGATGTTGGTCGCCAAGGAGTTTGGCCTATCATTGCCGACAATGGTGGCATCTCGCCGGATGGCACTAGCTAGGGTTGCATCGTGGGTTTCGCTCCGTCGTGGCTAGAGTAGTAGAGTATTAATAAAATTTTCAATTTTTCATCGTGACTTTACCAACGTGTCATCCAGATAAACTTTTAAAGCTGTTGACACCGGAATTTAGACCAGCGTACCATCGACTAGGCAAACCAGGCAACTAAGCCGATGAGCCACCGATAGAGGCTTAATAGGTGGAGACGGGCCGCACGTGGCGTGGGCTGATACTTCGTGATTAGTTTTTATTCAGTTAGCAAATAAATAAGTCAGTTAGGATTCTGCGTTATCCGCAGATAGCGTGTTCACCCGGCTATAAATATGTAAGTCCGGGGTCATTATAACAAGTTCACACAACTCAGCCAATTAAACTCTTCGGCGCATCGCCAACTTTAGGTACGTAGCATTAGAGCGATTCCTCGCCGGAGTTATGGCTGCATCGGTTGAGTCCGATCTCTAACTTCGACGGGGATAGCCTATTTGGTAAACTAATTCATGTGTTCATAGCTTTCTCGGTTGGGTCCGATACTATGATCAGATAGAGTAGGTTTGCTAATTATCGGTTTAATGCAATGATTCATTTTCTCACACTGTGCTTTACTGATCGAATCTGTGTATTTGCCAATCACGACGGTTTAGCTCATCATACTAGATCAGATCATATGTCGATCGTCAATGGCACGCTATCTCGGTTGAGTTCGATCCGTGGCGTTGATGGGGATGCATACGGGATGGTTTGGCCCGATTTACTGACCCAACGTTCATCGGGGTTTTAGCCAATGGTTTACTTGTCATCCTGGTAATCGGTTTTGATCTCGTCCATAGTTCTCTCAGTAGTATGTCTTTACGCTGTATCGGTTTGGTTTAAACCATAAAGATTGGTACTTTAGGGCATCGGTGTTGGAGCCGGTTGGTAGGATTTACTGCACTTTATGCGCTTTCCACGATGCATCATGGTTTTCAAGCATGATATCATCGCCAATGCCGATAAGCTATCGCTGATAGCGTTAGGACATCTTATGTTTGTTTTCTTATCAATTGCATGGTCAAATTGACTGGCACGTCTATTGACAACTCCGGGTTATTTAGGACCTGTATTAGAGCTAAGCAGACTCTCTCAGGCCTTCGAGTGTAAAGACGTAGAGATACCTATGATTTTTATGTCAACATGCTTTCTTGGCATGTCCGGTGGGACAATTTCATAAACGACAAGTTTAATTTTCTTCATCGACGCCATGACTGAGAAGGAGGCTGAACAGACTAACAATGCTGTTATCCCGGTCACCTTGGAGTCTTTTAGCATGACTCGGCCCGGGGCGATACAGAAGAATCAACTACCAATCCCATCTCTACAAGCCGAGTCCAGCAGTCAAAGTCCGTAGAGATCATTTTAGGACGCTGTCAATGAGGCGGTTAGTCACGCACTGATTAACTAATCTGGGGTGTTGGTAAACACTTTGCATGGGTTGACCAAGAAGATGATAGACAGGTCCATTGCCCAAGAATTACCTCAAGGATCGGTCTATTTTCAGTAGAGGTCATCGACGCCCATCACCGCCCATCACCTTGAGCACACTTCCGCCAATGACAGCTATCCCCCCACCAGTGACGTATGGGTTAGAGTGCGACACAGTACTAAGCTTAATACCGCCAGCCCTAATACCGACTAGTACATCACCTCAAGCGTATCAACCTCTAGCGAGTACACCTCCACCGGGGTATCATTATACGGCTTATTACGGGCCTCCACGACAACAAATGAGTTTTGAGGGAACAGTGCCCTAGAATAATTATCAGCATCAAGAGAGGGCAGCAATGCTGGTGCCGCATTATCTGGCACCAAATGAAGATGATTTTGCCTTCAAGATCGCAGAGATTATGGGGGATCAGTTCGGGCTCAAGCTGAAAGAACTGAGTTACATGTATTGACATCTATATCTAGATTGGTTTGACAGAGTGCCGCTACCGAATAGGTACAGGGTCTCATATTTTTCAAAGTTCTCTGGTCAAGACAGTACTTCAACGGTCAAGCATATTAGCCATTTTCTCGCACAATGTGGAGAGGCATCGGCTGAGGAGGCCCTCAGAGTTAGATTTTTTCCATTGTCTCTGTCTAGATTGGCTTTCTCCTAGTTCTCTTCCCTACCGCCAAATTCAATCATGGAATGGGTCGATTTAGAGAAGCAATTTTACAAGTACTTCTTCGTTGGGATCCAAGAGATGAAATTGATGGACCTGACGGCCATAAAGCAGCACATGGATGAATCGGTGCCAGAGTACATCCAGCGTTTCGACGATGTGAGAAGCCGATGCTATAGCCTCAACCTGACCGATGCTTAGTTGGCTGAACTAGCATTCCAAGGCCTTCTACCACCGATCAGGGAGAGGTTTTCCTCTCAAGAATTTGATAGCCTATCGCACTTGGCACAAAGGGTATTGGCCTATAAAAGCCGATTCCAAGAGATACGCAAAGAGAAGACGCAAAAGCGAGTGGCTCAGGTAAAGTTTTACTCATCGGATTCAGAGCAGGAAGATTCCGATCGAGATGTTGCCTTGGCCAAGTAGGCCGGGTTGAACAAAACAATAACTTATCCATGGGTCAAAGCCACATAGAAGGAACAAAAGTATGATTTTGATATCAATAAGGCGGATAAAATCTTTGACTTGTTACTAAAAAAAGATCTAGCTTTCACCAAAATCACGTGATTCCGTCGACGGAAGAGTTGGAGAAAAGAAAATACTGTAAGTGGTACAATACTGGCTCCCATAATATAAATGAATGCAAAGTTTTTCGTCAATAGATCTAATTCACCGTCAAATAAGGGAGAATAAAGTTTGATGAAACAGCAAAGCCGATGAATATTGACGGGAATCCTTTCCCGATAAATATGGTGCACATCGACTCGTCATGCTTTCGTGTTGAAGGGAGCCAAACTCTGAGACATCACGGTAAGGCTCATCGGCGTCAGGAAAGGGAGCAACATGCCACGCCATATAGGCATGAAGAAAAGGTTGATCTACATTGGAAGTGTACTTTCTTTTGTTTCTATTGGGAAAATAATATGAGGCTCCCATCAATCAAGGATTGCCCGGAATGCGACGAAAAAGTTAGCCAAGATGATGTTAGTTCTGAGGGTCAGCCCCCAAAGAAGAGAGTTCCTGCAAAAGACTGACTAGGGTTGCCCGGGGAGGAGACTATGGATGATCGGCACATTCGAACTGAAGACTGATGGCAAGGGGATCGGAACCCCGTACAAAAGCCCTGATGGTGCCTAGAAGGTTTAACACGGAGTCAGAAAAGGAGGCTCCAATGTCAGAGGCATCGGGAGCAGCTAGTGGGAGAATACGAGGAATATCGGTAGAGCAAACGATGGCTGAGAGAAGAGTGGCACCCGAAGAAGAAAGCTGATATAGAAGGCAAGCCAATGGAGGTAAACATGGTTCTTATATTACCAGCAGAGTATAGAGCACCTCCATCAGACAGTGAAGAGGAAGAGGAATTGGCCACACAATTACTGCTATAGTCGCAACCAGCGACCTTTGAGAAGCCGAAGGAAGATGAGCATCAACACCTGAGGCCCTTGTATATTAAAGGACATGTGGATGGTAAGCCGATGTAAAAAATGTTGGTCGATGGAGGAGCTGCCGTTAACAGAATACCTTATTCTACTTTCCGCAAGCTTGGTAAGGTAAACGAGGACCTGATAAAGACTAATATCATATTAAAAGACTTTGGTGGTAACCTATTAGATACCAAATGTGCTTTGAACGTCGAGCTCACAGTTAGAAGTAAAACATTATCGACCATGTTTTTTGTGATTGATGAAAAAGGTTCATATAGCCTCCTGCTAGGAAGGGACTGGATTCACGCTAATTGTTGTGTTCCTTCTACAATGCACCAGAGTATAATGCAATGGCAAGGTGATCAAGTTAAAGTTATTCAAGCCGATAGATCAGTTGCGTATCAACAGCCGAAGCACCCGACTCTGAGAAGATGGATTGCCTTTCTGGACGAGTTTAGGAAGGAGATTTTTTAAGGGTGTCGGATATTGGCCTCCAACTGATCAACGAGATGATTCAGGGCCAAGATCCGTATTTAGAGAAATAGATGACAAAGAAGGAAAGCTCAGAAAAGGGTTTATGTCGGCCGATGAATTAGAAGAGGTAGACATCGGACCTGGAGACAGGCCAAGGCCAACGTACATTAGTGCTAAGTTACCTTCTTCTGTAAAAGAAAAACTAGTTGCATTATTAAAGGAGTTTCGGGATTGTTTCACTTAGGAATATCATGAAATGTCTGGACTAAGCCGATCGATTGTGGAACATCGACTCCCAATAAAAATGAGATTTTGGCCAGTAAAGCAGAGTCAAAGAAGATTTAAGCCAAATATGTATCCTCACATAAAGGCTAAAATCACGAGACTATACAAAGCAAATTTTAGAAGACCATGCCGATACACAAAATGAGTATCAAATATAGTCCCAATATAGAAAAAGAGCGGTCAACCGAGGGTATGCATAGATTTCAGGGACCTAAATAAAGCCTCTACTCGACACGATCGATCAATTGCTGAGTAATGCGCTCGTAGCGTGGCCGAAAAGTTTCAAAGTATAAGCTGAGAGACAAATCTTCTATCAGGTCCTTAGGAAACCGATCCTAAACATCGGCAAGCCTTGCCCTATCGGTGCTGAATCAGTCACTAGCGCGTTGAGTGGTTCTTAGAGGTGACATAAGACGTCAACCAGGACTTCACGCACGTCGTTGGGGATCGGTACGGCTTCAACAGGAGGACTCTGGCCAAACAAAGCTTCATCAACAAGTTCCTCAAGATCAAAGGGGAACATATCGGCAAACTCCTGCACAAGAAGGGAATGATGAAGAATGATGACGCAAACACAGCAAAGTCAACACACAAGAATGATGGTCAAAAGGGGAACTAACCGATAGGAGTCTAGCAGGAGTGACAATGACAGACGATGCTGTGGCCTGAGCAGGACCACCGAAAGAAGTTCCCGGATCACTAGAAGCAGCGATGGGACCGAGATCGGCAGATGACTCAGAGGTCACCACCACGAGATTGGAGCCGATCACTGGATCCACCGTTGGCCGATCAGCCTCAATCACGACTAGGTTCGGGGCGACCGAACGATTGTCCGAGATGATGATGGCAGCGGTAGCCTGGCAGATAACGAAGTTAGTAAAGCAAAAGGCAAAATAAAATCATCAAAAATGGCAAGACCACTTACTGGCACCGACGTCACCAAAGGAATAGCAGCCGATGTCGTAGTGGGATATCGGATCGACGTCAGAGGATCATGGGGAGCCGACCACTGTGGGCGAGGGGGAACCACTATGACCTTCTTGGGCGGTGGGGCAGCACTCCCCGACACCTTAGGTGCCCCACGCTTCTTCGTCCCCTTGCGAGCGGATGAGACACCGATCGACGGGGCCATGTTCAAGACAACCATCAGAGTAGGTGCTTCGCACCCCAGATTGGGGTTGTCCAACGATAAAGCATAGTGAATCGGCTTCCTGCTCTGGTTTCGTGTCAATACAGCGGGGCGAGTGTCCTACAAAAAAGCCAATATAAGTCACATAAGTACACATAACAAATAGAGTAAAAGAATTCAGCAGAAGATAGAGCCAATACCTCATCGTTGGCCCTGGGGAATTCGGGATCAAAGCAGGAACGAATAATAGATGGAAGTTGGTTGAAAAGATGGAGTCTCCGTTCACTCCAGAACTACTCAAACGAAGTAGATACATTGGTACAAGGGAAAAAATCCCTGAGTTCACAGAAATCAGGACTGCCGAAGTGAGTCCTTCCGTATCGGTGCTCGATCGAGCCGATATGGCACCGAGCCCTGATTTTGTCGACAAGAAAGAGATCCATCGACAGCTGACCAAGATCGAACTAACGAGAATATACCGTCGGATGATAAAATTCATAAGAAGGCTCGGTAGGTCCTTGAGCAAGGCCAATGGGGAGGAGACCAGGCTGAATAGAGGCAAAGAAATTGATAATGGAGGTCGTACCTGTCCTAATTTTCGATGGCCGTAGATAACTTGGATCTTCAAAATCGTCGGTGTTGGAGTAGACAAACATACCTAGACAGACGTTGCAATGCCAAGGTAAAACAGTCTGAAAAATTTGCCGACCCCGCTAGCGACAGAGGGGAGCCCTTAAACATAATCACTACTTCCTTGAAAGAACTGCATCGGCAGGTACGAGGCTGCTCACCCTCATGGTAGTCCCCGGGGAATCAAAGGCTAAGCAAATATGGCCAGATGATGGCTTGGCAGGTATATGCGTTCAACCACATCTACACGAAGAACCAGGGTCCCCGAATCCGATCAATCAGCCTCCCACACAAAAGCCCTTCCGCCCTCCAATGTAGCACACGGAAGGTGGAGCCCAGAAGAATACGGCCGATCAGTAGATGGGCATGATCAGCTAAGCGCTCTGCCAGGTACTGATAGTCATCAGAGGGGCCGCAAGGAGAATCACAGAAGAAGAAATACGCCAACCACATGTTGAGAAAGGCAACGTGCCCCCACGGGCCAACAGTGCCAGTCTTCTTGTTGTGATGCTCGATATATCCTCTCCAGGTGCCAAATCCACTAGCTTGAAGATGATGGGAAGTTTTAATTCAAAATCCACGTCGTAATTGGACTCAACAATTTCCAAGCCAGTCAGCATCGCCACATCAAGGAGTGTCGGCCCCATTATTCCATGGCCAAAGACGAAGGCGTTCAGAGCATCAGACCAAAAGAGGCAAGCCGACACCAGTAAAGGATAATCTACTTAGGGATCGGCCAGCGATAAGCCGATGCAATGACCAATCTTTAGTTCATCCTAGAACAAACGATGGACGGCCGATACCCGTAGAAACCAGTCCCTCCAACCGGGTATCATGCTAGGCCAGGCATCAAAGCTGTGTTCCTAGTCAGTCAAATCTCATGAAGCTACATGGAATAGGATAAGATCGGTTTCACAGCTGATGAGTTCAGATGGATCGGCTTCACCGTACGGCCCTAACTAATATGTGGCAAAACTTGCGTCCAATGGGATCAACAGTTGATTCCTAGCGGTCTACAGAAACAAGCAAGGAAAAGAAAATGACCTATAGTGCCTAGAGAAAATTTATGAAGAACAAAAGAAGCAAGCACCTTAGGGATCTCGATGTTTGAAGCAGCAGCAGGAGCACGCGACGAGGAAGCCATTAATAATGGTGGCGAACGGCGTCGGACATCGAGGCAGAGACGAGACCATAAACGACGGCAGGAGCAAACTGAAGAAGATGGGAGATCAGAAGGGTCTGCCGGAAGAGAGAGAGAGAGAATTTGAGGCTTGCAATGGAAGTAAAAGGGTCTCATGATTTATAACGACAAGACGATGCCGGTTGGTTTCCCGATGTAGAGATCAAGAGACGCAACGGTTGCAAGATACCAGGCAGAATTCAAAACGTGCCCGCCCACGTCCCGAACTCAGGGGGCATACGGCGCACTATTACAGAGGTACTCTAACTGGCACGTGCTTATTTATGAGAGACAGTCAAAATTTGTCAACAACGACCGACTCGGGGGCCATCGCGCATGTTCGAAGCCGATGAAGCCCGAAAGCCGATGGGACTGGTGGATTCAAAGCTCAACGGTCAGAAGTTTGGAGGCGAAATTTTTGAAGTTTTTTCAAATGTAACAGCCTAGGAAGAGAGGCGATCAATCAGTAGCCCCGATAGGCTGATCAGGAAATTCATTCGGCCAAACAATTCAAGTTATCACACAAGGACTCATCGGTAGAAAGAAGAAAAAGGATTATTGCCGACAAAGCAATTTCACCAGATACAAGTCTTCTAAAAGTTATTTTATTATTTACAAAGAGCAAAGCGTTGCAAAAGGCCGATGGTAGGTAAAGCAATTACAGTGTGCCTAAGAAGCGTTCCAAGTTAAGGATGGCATCGTCCTAGGTTTTCTCAAAGGACACAATAGTGTCAGTCATGTCCTCATCATTGTCAACAACCGGTCGAAGGGCCTGTTGCTTCTGGGCACGCTCCTTGGTTGAGTTGATCAAATCAGCTTTTTTGAAAGCAATCTTGATCGGTAAGTCATTCAGGAACTACTGCCGATTCAACATACAAGTACGAAGCTGATTCAACCGATCGGTTTAGAGACCTATCTCCCGGAGGATGCGATCTTCCTCTACCCTGAGCTGATCTAGGTATGCTTGGTCTTGGTCAGGCAGCTTGAGCAGAAATTAGAGATGACGATCGGCCTCCCACACTTTCGCATCGGCTGATTCAAATTTCTGCTAATGGACCCTTTGCATCCCACGATCGACGAGGCTAGTGTACGTGGTGAGGTAGGCCAATTGGTAGTCACGGGAATAGGCTCATAGAAGGACGTTGGCTAGGTATTGTGGGAGCTAGCCAACCACGTGCTGAAGACGAGATCACGCTGCCTCGATGTCTTGAAAGAAGATGCCGATCGGGCAGCAGAGGTGATCAAGCAAAGTCAAAAGATCGCTCGGTACGGAGTCTTGGGGAGAAAGAGCCCTGTCCGATGCGTGGGATTCCTATAGGAGATACGGGGTGAGCCAATGGAATTGCAGAAATAAACAAGCGATTCAATAGGTTACCTAAGGGTATCGATGTGTAGACGAGGCACTCACTGCCAGCAGGGAATCTCCAGAATTGTCATCCTCGCTAGAAAAGAAATTGAGGCGATTGGGGTCATGATCGCCATCGGCGCTGGCCAGCTGCATCGGGGCGTTTGAGTCTTTGGAATGTGAAGGGCTTGGCGAGTTAGCATTTGGGACAGTGGAAGCCTGAGGCTCAAGAACAGAGACGAAGTATGCGAAAAGCTTAAGTAGATGAAGTGATGGATTGAGCAAGCAAGGATCAAATAAACCAGAAGAAACATACCGGATCATGATCGCCGGACATGTTGTGATAAGAGTAGCTCATCTTGATCTTCTTGCTCAGTGGAGAGTTTTGAATATGTCCGAGCTGGTGTATGGCGAATATGACCGAGCTTGAAGAAGGGGGCTTATCGGTCAAAATTTATATACGCTCGGTGATCTGGTGGTTTGGCTCTTAAGGGAAGATTTCAAAACACGATGTTTTGCATTCCGAACTCGGGGGCATGTGTTGACACTGAAATTTGGACCGACGCACCATCGGCTAGGCAAACCAGGCAATGAAGCTGATGGGCCACCGATAGAGGCTTAACGGGCGAAGATGGGCTACGCGTGGTGTGGGCTGATACTTCGTGATTAGTTTTCATTCAGTTAGCAAATAAATAAGTCAGTTAGGATTCTACGTTATCCGTAGATAGCATGTTCACTCGGCTATAAATATATAAGTCCGGGGTCATTGTAACAAGTTCACACAACTCAGCCAATTAAACCCTTCGGTGCAGCGCCAACTTTAGGTATGTAGCATTAGGGTGATTCCCCATCGGAGTTATGGTTGTATCGGTTGAGTCTGATCTCTAACTTCGACGGGGATAGCCTATTTGGTAAACTGGTCATGTATTCATGGTTTTCTCGGTTGGGTCCGATACTGTGATCAGATGGAGTAGGTTTGCTAGTTATCGGTTTAATGCATTGATTCATTTTCTTGCACTGTGCTTTATTGATCGAATCTATGTATTTGCCAATCACGGCGGTTTAGCTCGTCATACTAGATTAGATCATATGTCGATCGTCAATGGTACGCTGTCTTGGTTGAGTCCGATCCGTGGCATTGACGGTGATGCATATGGGATGGTTTGGCCTGATTTACTGACCCGACGTTCATCGAGGTTTTAGCAGATGGTTTACTTGTCATCCTGGTAATTGGTTTTGATCTCGTCCATAGTTCTCTTAGTAGCATGTGTTTACGCTGTATTGGTTCGGTTCGAACCGTAAAGATTGGTACTTTGGGGTATCGGTGTTAGAGCCGGTTGGTAGGCTTTACTACACTTTGTGCGCTTTCCACAACGCATCATGGTTTTCAAGCATGCTATTGTCACCGATGCCGATAGACTGTCACCAATAGAGTTAGGACATCTCATGTTTATTTCCTTGTCAATTACAAGGTCAAATTGACTGGCATACCTACCGACACCTCTGGGTTATTTAAGACCTGCACTGAAGCTAAGCAAACTCTTATAGGCCTTCGAGTGTAAAGACATAGGGATACCTGCGATTTTTGTGTCAACAAAAGCATATACGACTTAACCATGGTTTAGTACTTATGACTTATCAGGCTTTTGCCAGTCAACAACCTAAACAAATGAACAAAGCAATCACCTTGGAGGGGATTTTTTAAATAATATTTTTATTTAAAATTTCAAAAATGGGCTTGCCTTTTAAAAAATCACAACCTTGGCCCCTGTCAACCGTTGGTCCGTTAATCCTGTTGCTGTCGATGAACTAACAATCGATAAGAGGCTGGATGTGATTGTTTCCCTCCTATCGACCGATGGTCGGTCGACGGGAGCAATATCCATTCTTCCTCGTCAATTTCTCGCCTCCCCAAATCCCCATCTCTCTTTCTCTCTTAAATTTTTTAGCCCAACCGAAAATCCCCCTCCAACTTGCCAAGCATTAAGGTCTGTGTCAACGTGTTCAAATTCGAGATGATGTTGGTCGCTAAGGAGTTTGGCCTATCGCTGCTGGCAGCGGTGGCGTCTCATTGGAGGGCACCGGCTAGGGTCACATCATGGGGTTTCGCTCTGTCCAGGACTAGGAGTGGCGTTAGCTCTCCGGTGCAAGAGCTATGGATGTAGATGAGGGGAGGAGGAGGAGGTACCGGTGCCACCGATGGCTTTGGGAGCTACAACCACAAGAGTGGCATGGATTTTTTTGGGGAGAAGGGGGCAAGAAATTGATGAGATCTCATGGAAACAAGGGAGAGAGGAGAAATGGGTTTATTTATTCCTGTGGACCGGAGCCCCGCACGGCTGCACCCTCCTGTCGACTGACCATCTGTTAGTAGGAGGACAACGGTCACATCTAGCTTTGTGTCGATCGTTGGTGTGTTGACAGCAGCAGGATCTAAAGAGAATGAAAGAACCAATATCAATTGTATTCATCTAAGAAGAAAGTTATTTAAGCTAATACAATTGCATGCAACTAACAGACACACGAGCTAGCAGCCTGCATGGGCGAGCGCATGATTGTATGTAATAGACACACGCAGGAGATGGATGCGTGAGCCTATGAAGTAGCTAGGATGTTAAGCAATGCACTAACACCCCCCGTAGGCACAACATTAGCACCATCGATGCAGATATTGAGCCTAAACTCCTGGAACAGAGAAGTGGGCAACCCTTTTGTGAACACGTGTACGAGTTGCTGGGAGCTGGAGATGTGAAGAACATGAATTTCACCGATTGCAACCTTCTCATGAACAAAGTGCACGTCGAGCTCGATGAGCTTTGTCCTCTTGTGATAAACTGGATTCTTGGTCATATAAACCAAGAAGACGTTTTCATAGAAGACAAAGGTAGCTTTGTCCACATAGTAGTGTAGTTCGGCAAGGAGATGGTGGAGCCACAAGCACTCAACGATGGCATTGGTGACACCCTGGTATTCAACTTCTACACTGGACTGAGATATTGTAGTTTGTCACTTGGCTGACTATGAGACAAGTGAATCGCCAAGGAAGATGCAGAAGCTAGAAGTAGAGCGGTGAGTGTCAAGGCAGCCTGCCTAGTCCGCGTTGGAGTAGGTCATTAGTGTTGTCGGTGTAGTTGCACGAAGAAGAATG
>KE372367.1:1865263-1880263 GCA_000418225.1 Zizania latifolia
GAGGCAAGAAGGAAACGAGCGAGGACGCGCTTCTCCAAATCTTCTTCCGCTGCACTAGCGCGTCTCGCGTTAGAAGGTAACGATCCATGATCCCTCACGCGCATGGGTTCCTGGGCCAATGGGGTTAAAAATTAAAATTTGCTGGCTAGCGTAGCCTCCCCTTGTCCCTTTAATAGTATGGCCCTTCTCACATGGTGATCTCTAACTCCGTGGTTTCTATCCTTCGGGTCATCACGCTTCAAGCCTCCATGATCTTTTATCAGTCTATTACATCTAATAGCACTATACAGATTACATGAAAAGAAGCATCACATGTCGACACGCAGGTCGTACAATAATAGAACAGCCTTGGGCTGCAATTAACCATGACACGCAGGCCATGAAAATTACATACATGCATCATATGCTGCACTAGGCCATACCAGTCACAATATTCTCTGCAAAAACAAGTTAGACGTCAAATCTATGCGTGACTGAAAAGTGGACCCAAAACTTCCGGCTCAAGGCCTAGAACTTCCGGAATCACCCTTCTGCATTGAATTTATTTTGGCCCAGAACTTTTGGCTCAAGGCCCAGAACTTCCGAAAATAACCTTTTGTACATAATTTATTTCTGTTTGGAACTTCCGGTCCAACCGGAACTTCCAAAAATAACATTCTATACCAGGATTATTTTAGCCCGGAAGTTCCGGCTGGATCCTGAAACTTCCGAAAATCCGACGCAAGAACAATAGATCTAATCTATTTCCACCACATATCACCTATATGTGTATGATCCAGATCGAACACTATGAAAGTAGGCTCTGATATCACTGGTGGGGAACAGGTAGGCTACACTAGCATAAAACAAAAACTTTTTCTACCCCGTTCAACCCAGGAACCATGCGAGTAATGGGATCATGGATCGTTACCTCTAATCACGAGACGTGCTAGGGCAGCGAAAGAAGAGATGGAGAAGCGTGTTCTCGATCAACTCCACCTAGCTCTGTCCAATCGTTGGCAGTGAAGACGATGCAGCGTTGCGTTCCTCACGTCGAGATGATCTGCACCGCAATTACAGTGGCGTCTCTATGGTATCCACACGTATAGGGATGGGATCACCTCACGCTGGTATGCTAGTACCACCTACGAGGTTAGGGGAGATGCGGTCACAGCAGGTGAAACCAGGAGAGAGGTGGCGGCTAGGGTTAGGGTGAAGCAGCAGCCTTAGCAACGACCTTTTGCGCCCTGGCCTCTCCTCTCTTAATATAGTGCCCTCTCATGGGTTTTTAATCAGTATTAAAGCCCAACAGATCTAATCTGTTCGTCTGGCCTGAAAGTTCTGCTCTAGGCCCAGAACTTCCAAAAATAACCTTCTGTACGAATTTATTTATGTCTGGAACTTCCGGTCCAACCGGAACATCCAAAAATAATATTCTGTATCGAATTTATTTCGACCCGGAAGTTCTAGTTCCATCCGGAACTTTCGGTTCGTCCAGAATACATCTCTCAGGCAAGTCCGGAACTTCTGGTTCCTCCAGAAACCGAAACTGGGACTGGCCCAGAACTTCCGGTCGCACCGAAACTTCCGGTTGCTCCAGAACCCGGAACTTTCGGCCTCAGGCCAAAACTTCCGGTTCCCCCAGAATTCTCTTGGACATATTTTCATCAATTTGATCATATACCCGGTTAGAAATCTACGATATACCCTCTTTTAGATGCAAATTGATAATATACCCTTCTCTAGTGTGTTTTCTCTAGCAAATACCCTTTTATACTCTTTATATTGTATTCTTACATATTAATGTGTATTCATCACTTGAAATGACTAAAATACCTCTGATATCACTTAAGTAGCAGGCAAAATCCAACCGAGAGTATTTGTGGGCAGAATGACCTGAACTTTTCATAGCTGCCTTCCCCCTGCGACATGGATCTTTGTAACTAGAAAATTAATATTACTGATTTCTTCACCAGAAGCAGTATGGGAAAACATGCATCGTTCTTTAATTACTACACATTACGGCATTACCACTCAGCAGAATCGAAAAACATGGATCATTCTTTAATTTCAATGTAGACAAGAACACTAAATCCAAATCTAATGAGAAAACTAGTAAACTACAGAGGGGAGAAAGACAGAGGTAGAAGTAACAGATGAAACAATAGTTACAAGAGGAAATTGATGAGCTCGACAGATGGGGTCTAGGTACACCCAATTCCTGGATGCCCTTCTATTACTACCCAGGGGCAAAATAGGTGCTTTAGGGGCTAAAATATGGTACAATACATATGTATACGCTATAGTTGTACATATTAGTATAAAAAGGGTATTTGCTAGAGAAAACATACTAGAGAAGGTTATATTATCAATTTGCATTTAGAGGAGAGTATATTCTAGATTTTTGACTAGCGGGAGGGTATATGGTCAATTTCCTCTTTTGCTGTTGGAGGATACAAATGGAAGTCGCACATGTTTGCCGATACGACAGGAATGACAAGAATGAGGAACAAACTTATTACGTGTGAAATCAAAAGTATGCAGAATTTTGGAGAGAGACTGATGGGAACTTGGGTGGCCCGATCTTTCGATGAGAGAATAAGTCAATTGATAGAAGGAGAAGACGTTCACAATCTGACTACAATCGTCCAAGGACGTTGTGCCTTAGCAATCAGTATACCAACTCCAAATGTTGTTCATGATCTTTACGGAGCACGATCAATCAAACCACAAGGATCTTTGTTCCTATAAGTAATTGAGAACTAGCAAGAACAAGATAAACAAGTGCACTCACAGTATTTTCACAGGGATACAGAAGGGGGAGTTCTGGAACAACAAAATGGCGATCTAACAGACCACGGCTTCAACTTACAAAGTAGCAAAGTTAAACTTTGTTTTCAACCAAAACTGCTTTAGAGCTGAGGTCTCTAGGGTATTTATAGCCTCAGGGACATCACCCAATGTATGAAAACTTTTTACATATGGAAACTAGTGATTATTTCCTAAAGGAAACATAATTAATGCGGTGATTTTTTGTGCTCTTGCTGTTATTTTTCGACAATAAAAGATATTATTTGCCACGTAGACATTCCTAGCTTTCCAACAAGTATCCAAACTTTCCATTTGGTGAAGAGATTCCAAAGTTATGGCGCTTTTAAATTTGTCTATCTGCTTCTGACGCGACAAGCCTATTATGTTTCCTTTCCTGTTCTTATGTGGTGTGATAAAGCATGCTTGGAGTGTTTCTAAAACCCTGAGTTGGTTCCCAATAAACTTCATCAATATTCCGTGTATTCCATATACATAGCAACGTTCTTTTGATCCACCTAAGTACTTCTGCAAAGCAGAACAAACATATTTTATGGTGCAGTATCATTTGTTCAAATTTATAAAACATAAACCTAACATAAAATAAATACACCTTTATTTGTTAAATGTATAATATAGTGATGGTCATATCCGAGTCATTGATGTCCTCATCAGAGACCGGGAACTAGGGTGGCCGAGACGCTGGTGCCATATGTCGATGGTGGACGTGGCTGAAACAACGACTAAAATTAGCAGCTATATATGGTAAAGGTCATCGGAGCTTCACCATTCGAGTTGGAAGATCCTTGATAGAAAAACCATATGGATCAAATTTAATAGAAATGTTATTGTCGCGGGTGAGTTGTCGGTCAATAATCAAGTTCTTAATCATAGATGGTGAAATGAGAACATTATGAAGGTACAGAGAATTTGCAGGGGGAAAGGAGATGGCCGTCGTGTGCATGATAGGCAAGCAGGCGCCGTTGGCAACAATAATTGATGTACAGGATGAAACATGATGGGGTGAAGAGAAAATACTGGGCTAATGTGACATATGAGCTGAGGCACCAGTGTCTAGGTACCAATCACTGGCACTAAGTGGCGTGCGTGTATCAGCCATGGCGAGTGCTGAGAGAAGAGCCTACTGGTCCTAGATGGTGGATGATGGCGCGAAAGGACCTTGCAGGAGATGTTGAGCAGTCAGGGCTTGTTGCGGTTGAACGGGTGGTCGGGGACATAGGAGGCATACGCCAGGAGCCCGAAAGGGCATTAGCCAAGCCTAAACGAGTCTAGTCTAGGGATTGTAGCTGGCCTGTTAGGGAACACTAGGAGGAGGGTGAGGTATAATGGCACCACCGCTAGTGGGGCCGCTTGGACTGGAGGTCGTGTTGGAGGAGCCTAAGCCGTGACCTCATTTCTTCCAGCGGGGTTTGTTGCAGGAGCCTATCGAGGAGTCACCAGGAGATGTGCCGAGGGTGTCAGAGGGGGCACTTGCTAGACGAGGCTTAGACGAGCCGTGGCCAATAGCAAAGGCTTGGTTAGCCTTCATTTTGTTGTTGTGGCGCTGGCACATTTCTTCGAGGAGAAGAAACGACCTAGCGCTCATGAATGTGTGCGCAGGAGATTTGGCAGTGACAACATGCTTGAGGTGGCGGTACATGGTATTGAGCCCGCGAAGAAGATTAAGCACTTGCGATGATTCAGAGACGGGCTGGCCGAGGTCGCGAAGGGTGTCAGAAAGTGTCTTGAGATGGGTACAATAATCACTGATGCTCTAGTCACCTTGTTGAAGGCTACGGAACACAGCTTCAATGTACACAGCGCGGTGAAGCTCATTATCTAGGAAGAGACTTTCTATACCAGTCCAGATGGTGAAGACAAACACTTGCGGCCAGTAGATGACGTCAAAAATGCCTTTGTTGATTCGTCGTGTTGAGCCAATTGGTGACGTTGTGGTCGTTGAGGATCCACTTAGTGTCGCGCTAGTTGAGAGGAGGCGGCGAGAGGACGTGCGGCGTCAGGCCGAACTTGCCTAGCACTAAGTCGAGGAAGCAACACCATTGACAGTAATTGGGCTCCTTGAGGTCGAGGATGAGTGGAACGTGCGATCGGATGTTTACTTGTTGAATAACCAAAGAAGCAGCAGGAGGAGGTGCTTGGTAGATGCTGGATTCAGAGGAAGGAGAGGAGGGAGAGCATGCCATGGCAGTGGAATATAGATGGACACGAATAGGAGGAACGTTCGGTCACTGATACCATAAAGAGGATGAAAGAACCAATATCAATTGTATTCATCTGAGAAGAAAGTTATTTAAGCTAATACAACTGCATGTAGCTAAACAAACACACAAGCTAGTAGCCTGCATGGGCGGGCGCATGATTGCATGCAACAAACGCACGTAGGAGGTGGATGCGTGAGCTGGTGAAGTAGCTAGGATGTTAAGAAATGCACTAACATGATCAACGGTCGATAGTGAGCTAGATTTATATTTTTAAAAAGACATGCCCATTTTTTGAAATTTCAAATAAAAAATATTATTTTTTAAAAAAAGCTCCCTTAGAGGGCATCCACTATCTTACCCCGAAGAACAGCCGGTGGGCTGGACAAGTCTCAGTGGCTGGTAGGGTTAGCCATGCCATTGGTTACCGTGGCTACCGCACGGTAACCAACGGTCCACCGACGAGCGGATAGCATATACCGGACGGTTCTATTTGAAATTAAAAAAACAAAAAAATTGAAAAAAATTCTAAAAATAGTAGGTTAATTAATATGATTTATGATGATATTAGTTTTCAAAAATATTGAACTATCATAAAGTTATGAACCGAGTAAGATGAATAAAAATACAAAATACAAAATAATTTACTTTCAATCTTGTTCATTTGTTATTGTTTGATTCTTTGCATACAGGCTCTTAGATTAATATGATATGTTCGATTAAATAAAATTTTATGCTTCATAAGTGTTGCTTGTTGATTATTTGTTCCAAGCCTGTTGATTCACAAGCACTCACACTGTTGAGTCACAAGACTTGTTCTATTGATCCACATGCACACATGATTATTTGCTCGAATTGCTAATTAACTATATTGTTTTGTAATTTGTATTTTTTTGTAAACTTATAAAATTTATAGTATTGTAAGTTTGCAATTTATCTTGAAAAATAATTTTCTGCGATTTTACAAATTTTAAATTTTTCTAAAAAATTGTCTGACTGGTACCGCGGTAATCGAGTCTAGTACCGTAAAAACGTAAAAACTGAATAGCAAACCGTGGTTACTGAGCTGATTCCGAACCAACTGTAACTAAAGTTGAAACCACGGTAACCAGAGTCAAAACCGTTTCATGAACTGATTTGAATTCAAATTTTGAAATACAAATTTTGACCGAATTTCGTCGATAGGCGTTTGGTAACTATGGTAACCGTTATCCCAAGCCCGAACGGTATGTGATCTCAAAACGGTTTAGTGAACCCTGGTGGCCGTCCGGCGAAGGAACAAGATGCAGGTTAAGTATGACGCACCGGCCGGCAACGAGTCGAGGCACCACGCCGTCTCGGGTTTGAGAGGCTCGCCGGCGCCGGCGGCTTTGGGGCCAGCACTGTGCTCGGACCGATCCTTTATGTGACGGAAGTGTAGTGCAGCTGTGTAGGTATGGTTGACCCATATTTGCTTCATTCGTCGAAAAAATTACAGTAAACCACCACTCAAATTGCGACATGAGCATGTCACTGTCATACTGACTGACACACTGCATGTATTACAAGCTAAACTTTGTTAATCTGTTGTGTGAAACCCAAAAGCTCGTAGCACTGAACAAGTTATCAAGGTAAAGCCGGGTAGCCGGGGCCTCGTGATGGCCGATCGATCGAGCTTAAGCTCGTGTCGCCAATTCTAACAGGGTCCTGTTGCTCTTTCAAGTGATGATATGAGTATTAAAATTTGAAATGGCGATACATGTATACCTCTGTAAATTTATAAAAACAAATTCAACAACTTGCATCCTGAGTTTCACGTGACAATGACATGGTTTCATCCTCGCGCGCCGTGGTGCCCGCGCCCACCTCTCTGCTCGTGCTGGCCGCCTCGTTGCACGCCATCGCTATAGTAAATGCTACCTGTCAGCAAAAATAGTCCGTCGGTACTTCATCTATCGATAGAGTCTCTATCAATCTAATAAAGACTCTGTCGACACTTTATCTGCCGACCGAGGCTCTGTCAACAGATGAAATACCGACAGATGGTTATTTTTGTGATTTTCTTAGATCACATACCACTAATGCAATTTCGAATAAAAAATATATTATTTAAAAAAAATCTTTGAAATAGATCTCTCCTTCTCAGGGTTTGAAATCCTGTTTTAGACCCAGTTACCGCCTAAGCCCAGATGAATAGTTACCATGGTAACCGGATGGTTAAACCGATCAAACTACAATTTTTAAATTTTGAACTAAACAGTTACCGTTCGGTTTGGAGTAGTTACAACTCGATAGCTATCAGTCACCGATGTCAATTACCCAGTGATTTGGAGTCGATAACCGGTTGGTTAGTTTGCGTCGATAACCTTTCGTTTTTTAGAAATACATGAAAATAGAAAAATCAGAAAAATTTAAAAAAATATGGGAAAAAATCTAAAAAAATGTTGGAATATTAATAAAATTGTAATGCAATGATAAACAAATTTGGTATGATATTTATTATTTTTAGTTAAATGGTAGGCAACTATAAATTTAGTAATATTATTTTTTGTGAAAAAAAATAAAAAAACCAAAAAAACAAGCAGCTATTGGGCCAGACGCATTTCCCCCTTTTTTTCTTTTTACCGATCTTGTTACGCTCCAAAACTATCTTAAATTTGAATAGTTTTTAAAAAAATTCACAAAAAATCATTATAAATCACCTAGTATTTATAAAAATTTTTGAAATTT
The DNA here is from genome assembly GCA_000418225.1 of Zizania latifolia. Taxonomy (NCBI): domain Eukaryota; kingdom Viridiplantae; phylum Streptophyta; class Magnoliopsida; order Poales; family Poaceae; genus Zizania; species Zizania latifolia. The sequence goes on from KE372367.1 coordinate 1,872,979, forward strand.
TCAAATTCATTTGAATTTGAACCAAACCGGCATGTTTGTACCTACCGATCGGCGGCCGACAGTCGGCTAGGTTACTGAACGGTAGTGCTAACCCTGCTCCTGGTCGATCTTGGCTTGAATCACACGACCAAATGGACAAGCAAAGGACAAGGATTTTCATCAGAAAAAGAGATGGCTTATCCAAGACGGACTGAATTGCAGGGCTCTGATAACATTTAGGATCGTACCGGTATAAAACCAAAACATGTTAACAAGTTTTACCAGTTGCTGTAAAAGTCAGAAACACCAATTTAACATGCTCTCATGTTTCTGCCAGATCCAATAATGGGTAAATGGAGCTCTAGTTTGCTGCAACCTACGGCATAGATTGTTAGACTGAATTTTTATAGATGGACTGTTGGTCTAAACTTTGAATGTGCTGTTAGACTGAATTCTAAATGTACCAGTACAATTTTAACTATATATTCTTTCATTTTGTAAGACGTCATCTCCTCTTACGTCTTACCGCTTAAAAGATAAAAAAGGTAGCCAGCCACCTTGATCATCTTACCATCTTAATAACTATGTCATTGATGTAACTAACTGTAAATGTTGAAGAACCAACGATGTAAGAAGTGTATTCAAAATAGTTCGACTGCTTTTCATTGGTTGGTGGTAGATGAAGTTTACATTGAAGTGAAATGGCAATACATTATATCTTCAACAGATTGACATCTATACTATCATAATCTTAAAAGATATGATGCTCATTTCCCCAGCATGTCAACATGAGACTTACTACTGATATCATTAACAATAATCTGGGGGTGACTGAGAACCTATGTTGTGGCAAGACACTACACTTACTAATGAAGAGTGCATCCAGCTTGATGTGCTACATTTCTGATTCAAACCCAATGTTCCAAAACCCTTCAGGTGTCAATGGCGGGGCATACCTGTAGCGATGTCTGGACACTCCATCATGATGCTCGCACCTCATGCTTGTAGAGTCCACACCATCACCATTTGAGCGGCCATCCGGAAGAACAGCATCATAGAATTTCTTGCACTGCTTGCATTCAACACCTTTCAGATTCTCCCGGTCAGCTTTTTTTCTTATGGGTTCGGTGTATTTGAAACCTTTATTTAATGGTTGGATTGAAATTGTACTGTGCCGCTTGAGAACTGGCATGTTTTTCAGGTCCTGAGTAGCAATATTGATATCTTGAGTCTCATCATCTGAGTTGTTGAAGTCCATATCTCGAGGAGGAGAGGCAGCAAGTGCTTGTGCTTCTTCTGCGCGTAAAGCCCAATTTTTGACAGCTTCGAGAGGTGTACCAAGGAAATCATCATGTGGATCTACAACACCTGGTTCTTTACGCACACGAGTTTCCCTCCAGTGTAGATTTGGGCGGGTGAAACTAGATGATGCCACTTGTTTTGAATTGCTAACAGCATTCTTCGGTGGGGAATTGGTTGGATGAGACGGTAGAGAAAGGCGTGAGTTATTGAATGGACTCCTGACTGAGCTAGCATGTTGGGTACTTTGCGCCTTCACACATGAAGCAGGACCATTCTTCTGGTCTCTGGTCATAGAAACTATCTCAATGCTCTCCTTTTTAATGTCCACAAGATCTAAAAAATCAAGCAAGTAAAATGAAATATCAAGGCGGATCAAACCAGCAATTTCTTACAAATTTTGGACACATAGCGATAGATCTTAGTGTTAAGTTGGCAGGACAGCACTTGAAGATTACAAAGGTGTTCACTATGACTTTCAACCAAGAGAAATGCTAAGGATACCATGAACTATACTGCACACTACATTGCAACGATCAAATGAAGGTAACAGTAATTAGAGAACAAAAATGGTGATGGTTAATACACCTTAAATAGCTCTAATGAATGAGAGGAAATCAAAGGGGTAGTACCTTTGAGCTTTCTCTTGCTTGGAGGACTTTTGGAGGTTTTCTGATCTACCAGATTGTGTAAACGAACCTTAGAGCCTTCATTCTGGTCAATCTTCCCAACAAGAAATGTGTACTGAGACTTCAAATGCTTGTAATTTGTCTTCAGCTGAGTGTAATTATCAATCAGGTCTCTTTGCTTATTCTGCTCAAGAAGCAGATCCTTATCCTTCATCTCAACTTGCTGCAGCAGCCTCTGATGGGCATCCCTCTCCCTGAGCACATCAGCAGCCTTCTCCGCAATCTCCGTCTCTAGCCGACGAATTAACTTATCTTTCCCCATTTCCTTCTCCAACCTGCACCGGAGCTGCTGCTTCTCAACCTCATGGCTCGCAACCAGTTGCTCAACGTCTGCTAGCTTCCCCTTCATCTCCTCAAGAGAGCTCCCCAGTTGCAGCAGCTTCTCCTCGGCGTGCCTTTTCCCACTGCTCAGCTCCTCCAATTGGCTCACAAGGCCGGCCTCCCTCTCCCTCCACTCATCCTTGGCCGCCTTCACGGCATCAGCCAGCTGTCCACGGAGGAGCTTCGATTTGGCCTGGAAGTGTGGGAAGAGCTGGCTGCAGAAGATGAACTCCATCTGGGAAACCCGATCCTTCACCTCCTGGATGGTGGCCACGAGGATGGTGCTCAGCCCGGAGATGTACTTGAAATCGTCCTGCTCATCGCCGCCGCGATCGACGCCGGAGACACCCAACACCTTCCCCTCCATCCCTACAGCAAACAAGCAACTAAACGAATTAATATCGCGCCATCCAAACGAGGATTTCGGAGATCTAACCCTAGAAATCCCCTTTTCCCCGGAAGCAAGCGAAATGTGGGATTTAGAGGAGGGGTCAGGGGATGGAGCTCACCTCGGGGATTCGATTCGGCGGCGGAAGAAACTGGTCGTCGCCCCCACTCCGGCCGCCGGCCGCCGGCCGCCGCTCGCCTTTCTCCGAACTGTGGGGAAGCTTCTTTTCAATCTCAAAATTTTCGGCGGGAATTCGCATCGAGACCCTTGTATTTAGAAACGACTCTCGAATATACTCCTCAATTTTTGGAATTATTACAAAATAGTCCTTGGCCCGCAACGTGATCTAAGACGTTAATGGTCGATCGGACGGTCAAGAGCGCCTCCTAGCCTAGGAGGGAAAGAACAACGGAAGGACGGAACACGCACACGCACACCACCTCGACTACTCGAGTGCTCGACGTCTCGACAGCGGCGGCGGCGGCGCGCGAGGCGCTCGGGGAAATGCCCGCGAGGCGCCCATGCTTGTCGCGCGCGAGCTCCGGCGGCTGGATGCGGAGGCGCGACGCGCGCTCCATGGATCCATCTTGCCGCGAAGCGCCGCGTCGGTGGCGGCGCTTCCGGGGACCGCCGCCAGGTTCCACGACTCCATGGATCCATCTTGCCGCGAAGCGCCGCGTCGGTGGCGGCGCTTCCGGGGACCGCCGCCAGGTTCCACGACTACGACGCCGCCGTCACGTCGTGCATCGAGAGGAGAGCGCTCTGGGAGGGGCGGCTGGTTTAATCTACCTATGTTAGATGTCTTAGCTGACATCCATTATGTGGGAGTTTACCTTTGATTTAATGCATGGTTATAGGGTAGTGAATGTGTCTGTACCTGGTAGATCTGTTGTCACTGTTGCAAAAATTTAGAACATTGTCACCACAATTCTACAACCAACCTGTTATGTCTCCCTGACCTTCCTGACATCCTCTCAAGTTGTTTCCCAATCTCTCCTGTTTGGATGTTTGTTTTGCAAACACCATTGTCCTGTAGGTATGTGCAACTAATGTTCTGAACCGTTGGGTATGAATATTACTGTCTGCAAGTATAAGATTATGTTCGTGCTATACTAATTTTTGTGAAATGTGTAATACATTTCACTTCTACCTGGCAGAATGCAAGCCTAATGAATTCACTTTGGCAACTGTTCTTACATCCTGTCAAGCAAGTCCATTCTCTTGCAGTCAAGACAAATTTTGAATCTCACATGTTTGTTGGGAGTTGTATGCCAAGTCAGAGAATATCCAAGAAGCTCGTAGGGTATTTGACATGCTTCCAGAAAGGGATGTTGTTTCGTGTACTACGATTATATCTGGCTATGCTCGACAGGGCCTTGATGAGGAAGCCTTGCACTTGTTCCGGCAGTTGTACAGTGAGGGGATGCAATGCAATTATGTTACCTTCACAGCCCTTGTCACTTGTTAGGCTCTTCAAAGATTTGCGTGAAGAAGTGAAACCTGACAGCGTGACTTTGTTGGCTGTTTTATCTGGTTATAGCCATGGTGGGCTAGTTGATGAGGGCCTTGACATCTTCGACATTATAGTCAAAGAACAAACGGCACTTCTCAACCTGGGACATTACGGATGTGTTATTGATCTTCTTGGACGTTCTGGACGACTAGAGAAAGCTTTAAATTTGATAGAAAATATGTCATTCGAGCCAACTCCAGCAATTTGTGGTTCACTGCTTGGTGCTTGCAGAGTCCATGCAAATGTTCATCTTGGTGAACTTGTTGCTCAGAAGCTTCTGGACATGGAACAAGGAAACGCTGGAAATTATGTAATACTTTCTAACATTTATGCTGCTGCTGGGATGTGGAAAGATGTCATGGGTCCAAACCATGACAACCAGATAAACACCGCTGAGAGGATAGCCGGACGGCGGTGGCTAAGAATAAGAGGTAGACTTAGATTAGGAAAAAGAACATTGAGATGGGAGATTAGACTTCTTCTTTCTTCTTCATTAATTTCTTGATGAATACTTCCGGATTTAGGTGTTTTTCTAGTGAGTCCTGGTAAAGCTCCCAGACGGCGTATTTTTTTAAAACGAGGTCCTCGATAACGGGACATGAAGACTCCTTTTTTATTTTATTGAAATTTCATTTTACACAATTAATTTCATTGTATTTACATTACAGAATACAACGAATTAGAGTCATTTGTTCCAATCCGAAGCATAAACAAAGACAAGGGTAATCTTTCGAAAAAAGAACTTGATTTTCTAAAAAGTAAAAAAAGTACCCGCGAAAATGCCCAAATTCAAAATAAAAAAATTCAAGTAAAGGATATATTTTACCCTGAAACGGATATCTTTGTATCTTTTTTTTTCTTTTTGTTATTTCTAACTTTATGAGATAATAAAATATGACAAAAGCTATACCAAAAATAGGTTCACGTAGGAGAGCACGTATTGGTTTGCGTAGGAATGCGCGTTTTAGTTTACGGAAGAGTGCACGTAGAATAACAAAAGGGGTTATTCATGTTCAAGCTAGTTTCAACAATACCATTATAACTGTTACAGACCCGCAAGGTCGGGTGGTTTTCTGGATCCAACATGATGTTACTATCGAAATATGAAATCCTTTGATTTTCATCTATTAAAGAGTATTTAAATCCTTGAAGTACTTGGAAATTTTGTTTCAAATTGTCAAGGAACAAATATTTTTTCATGAGAAATAAAATTGACAAGTCGAAGTTGGAGATTGTCCTCTTCCTGCAAGAGATCCTGCGGGAAAAGTGTTGCTAAATTTATCCCTTCGTCCATTTCATACGCGACTGCAGGTTGAACCGAAACAAAATAATCATATTATGTATCTGTTCCCTTCCTTTTCCTACTAGAATCGGGAATCTTGGATTATTCATATCCATATACCATCGAACCTTAAGGGTTCCAGAACCCTCCTTTTTTGCTAGTCTTCAGAAACGGAAAACCCTGAACCAGGAGCAGTATAAAATGCTTAACACCTCTTATTTGACTTTTTCACTATTTTTAAATATGAAAAAGATCCAAATCCAAAATGCAAAGGTCGTCTTATTCAAAACCTCAATCATCACATCCCCTCTCTCCCAGTTCACACCTCAGAACGCATTGTTCTTATAGAGAGAAAGGCACTTTCCCATCTTCTTAACCCGAAATGAAATGCTAGTTGAGTAGTTTTGATTAAGGTTTTATTTGATTAAGGTTTTATTAGTTTATTACTCTAAATTAAATCAATGATTTACAGGATACTTCCTCCGGGGAATAAAATATTGGATCCTCGATTGATCCCTTCTTTCTTCTCGCTTCATAAAAGTGAATCAATTTCATTGGCGAGGGGGGGGCTTTTGAAGAACCCCTTTGAGAAGGTGTTCAAGGGGTTCTCAAATCAAACACAAAAATGAAAAAAAAAACATTTTATTAAGGTTTTATGTTATGCAATAGTTTAGATGGGTTCGAACCATGAACGAGGAAAGGCATGAGAGAAATATTGGCTAGTAATTATGAAGCTAAAAGTGCATCTTGATGTATTTAGGTCCCTAATTTATTTTGGTGTATTAATAACAATAGCGATCAAATGCTACTAACATTGTTGCTAAGATGAATACAGATATCGAAAATCAAGTGGCTTTGCGATTCAATCGAATTTAGAGAAATCGCCTTCTTTAGTACTATTTAGGCTCTCGTGTGCAAAAATAGCTTTATTTCTTATGATCTTGAGTCTAGGTATGACGTACTATCAAGGAAGATACGTTGAGTAGTGTTCCAAAACTAAGTGCTCAGAGAAAAATTTTCTTGAAAAGTTTTTTGGAATTTTTCTTAGTTGAATTTTGTTTTTTCAGCAAAGCCGGATATGTCCGGAGTATACAAAAACTTGTTTCTGTTTCGATTTAATTTGCACGTCGGAATATCTGGGTTCCAGCCAGATAATCCGAAAACATCGTTCTGTTTTGATTTTCTTTGAAGCCTGGAACATCCAAAGCTATCTGGTTGATCCGGGATTATCATTCTGTTGAAATTGTTTTGAGTGGAAATATCCGGATCCTGGCCGGATGATCCAAAAATCGCTTTCTGTTGGATTTTATTCTGTGGCCCGGAGCATCCGGAACTCGGTCGGATGATCTAAGAATACCTTTCTGTTTGGATTTATTTTTGGCCCAGAATATCCGGTTGAAAGCCGGACTATCCGAAACAACTGTTCTATTTCAATTATTTTTTAGTCTAGAACATCTGGTTAAGTCCGGATCATCCGGATGAACAGTGCGTGATTTTTTTCTCTAACGGCCAGTTTTTTGAAAGTAATATAAATACCTCCCCTCTCCCATAATCAGGACACATTTTCCAAAACTCTAGCAGCCTTGCCATATTACTCTCTTTCTCTCATCCTAGTGCTTGATCTTGATTGGACCTTTGAGAGGGGGATTGAGAGTGCTTCACCAATCTTGAGTTCTTTATTGATCCATCTTCTTGGGAGTTGTGGTGTTTTTGTGTGCGTCTCGATTTTCGTGAGAAATCTTTGAGCACACGGCTTTAGATTATATCAACGGATTCATTACTCTTGGAGGCAATCCCTCCTAGACGGCTAGGCG
>KE372367.1:1885263-1892754 GCA_000418225.1 Zizania latifolia
AGCGGATCGATCACTTTGACACGGAGAGTTTGCTTGAAATTGGAAGCCATGGTGAGTGTCTCTGATACCAAGTTGTCATAGTTTGGATCCATGATAGGATAAACATCACTGAGAGGATAGCCGGGCGACGGTGGCTAGAGATGAGAGGTAGAATTAAGTTGAGGAGAAGAATATTGAGACGAGAGATTAGACTTCTTCTTTCTTCTTCATCGATTTCTTGATGAATACAACACTATTTATAGAGTCTACAAGACCTAACTGAATAACTAACCAAATACATTGCGACTCTAGGACTCTATCCTGCTAGGACTCTTAATTACAGACCTGTACTCTTATTAACTGTCGAACTCTAATCTGCCCTGGACACTTATTAATTGTTAGATTCTAATCTGTCATGTGCTCTAATCAGACTTGGACTCTAATCTGCACTGAACTCTCTAATTTGTCGCCTGCTACAGTACCCGCCGGTACTGTTCACGTGGATGGGCCTAGGCCTGGCAGCCCTGGCCCACAGCCCATGACAAAACATGTCTTCAAAGTGAGGAAGTTGATGTTGGAGAAGACAGTGACCAAGGAACCAGGGCAGAGCTGGATAATTCTTGACAAGGTTCTTCACACCTTCCATTCAAGTGAGCGTTTTCATCCCAGTAAGAAAGATATAGATGCCAAGATAAAGGAGATATGTGCCAATATTAAAGCAGCTGGCTTTGTTCCGGACTTGAGCTGTGTGCTGCATGATGTTGATGATGAGCAGAAAGAACGCATGCTACTTGGCCACAGGGAGAAGCTGGCATTAACTTTTGGATTGATGAACACTCCTCCAGGCTTGACTATCCAGGTTATGAAGAATCTTCGCATCTGTGTTGATTGCCATAATTTTGCCAAGTTTGTTTCAAAAGTTTACAGAACGGAGATATCCCTTAGGGACAAAAATCGATTTCATCTACTTACAAATGGAGGTTGCACCTGTGGAGATTATTGGTGAAGATATGGTGATGTACTATCCATGTTGCTTTTTTAGTAATGAGAGCTGTTCTTATGCTGATACTGTGAATAATGGGATAAACAAATGGAACATTGAACAGGCTGAGAGGAGTGAATGGAAAATAACACATGTTCTGCTCATTCCTATTTCAGGTCATCACACAAGAGGTAAGCAAAGATTTCCCGGAAGGAATGGCAATAGCATATTCTTATAAGTTGATGCTCCATACCTTTAACCTTGTGGGTGCTAAAGTTTTTACTCTTCAATCTACTGTAAGACACTCATACTAGTTAACAATAAATACAATTAAATTGGAAGGCTTTTCCCCTTGTAAAAAGAATAAGCATATATTTACTTATAACCTCACATGTTATACTTGCAGACTCCAATAGTCCAATCTGAGCGGCTTTTGAGAAAGGATGAACTTCTGTTGGCAGATAATACTCATAAATGTGGTATATCACATGTGCATGCTTAAGGTAATAATCACTTGTTTTATTACAAAAAATATTCCAAAATGGTCCAATCCATGAAAAATTACCCTTGAAGGAATAGAATATTCTCAAAGATTTGGCCTTGAATAGGAGAGCATAAAGAGAAGCTATTCATATGCATGAACCTTGATTAATGACTCATGTTGGATTTTAACTTTAGAGTTTAACCTACCTCAATTTGTTTAGGATTGAAAGACTTTGTTGTTGTTGTTGTCTAGTCAATAAAAAAACGATTTTTAATCTCCGGTATATGGAAAAAGTAGTCATCTGTAGGCAATATAAATTCACCAAGCACCGTCAATCAGAAAACTACAGCTGGTACTGTGAACAAGAATATCATAGGTGACAGGGATTAACTTAGGGGATCTTTAGGATTAGGATTAGCCGGGTAGTGTACTTAGGCATAAAACGTGATCTAGGCCATAGGCCGGTACGGGAAAAGGAGGGTACCTTCAGGCTTGGCTTGGAGGAGGAGGAGCTCGCCATGGCGCGGTGCGGTGGCGAGAGAGTCGGTCCGATGAGGTCGGCGCGGAGGTGAGGGCACTTCGCGTCGCTTCAGCGCCAATAGAGTGATCGGTTGCGTTAGGGTCTGTGGGATGGAGTGCGGGCGTAGCGAACAGCAGCCATTAGAAAGTCCCGGCCTCCTTTTATATGGTGCTGCGCGACAGGGGCCCCTCAACCATAGTCGGTTGGGGCGCCCCCGATTAGGGCGCGAGATGCTCGGGGAGGAGAGGGTCTCCTCTCGAGGAGATCTAACTAACATTCTCCTCCTAGATCTCAACTTAATTCTTAACTTAAACCTAACTTAGTACATGTTCCTTTACAGATCAATGCATAGAGCATATTGCGTCACAATAGTCAGTTACGTACTACGGGACTCAATAGCTACAATGCACCTTTCCATTCTGAAACAGATTCTTAACTTATTTTGGGCCCTTATTATCCAAAGATCATAGGCTTTCCCTTAAACCCATGCCGGCTAAGTGTTCTCTGAACATATTAGGTGGTAAGTCTTTAGTGAGCGGATCCACAAGCATTTGCTTGGTACTTATATGCTCAAGACTAATAGTTTGATCTTGAATTTTCTCCTTAACAACATAGTACTTAATGTTGATGTGTTTGGCAGCACCACTCTTCTTGTTGTTATGGGAGTATAATACTACTGGCTCATTGTCGTAGTACAACTTAAGTGGTCTTTCAATGCTGTCGGTCACTCTAAGACCGGGTACAAATTTCTTAAACCATAATGCCTGTCTGGTGGCCTCATAACATGCTAAAAACTAGGCATACATCGTTGAAGATGCAGTGACAGTCTGTTTGGAGCTTTTCCATGATACAGCTCCATTTGTGAGTGTGAAGATGTAACCTGACGTGGACTTCTCAGTATCTACACATCCTACAAAATCTGAATCTGAATAACCCATTATTTTAAGGGTATCTGATATTTCATATGTTAGCATGAGGCCTTTTGTGTCTTGTATATATCATAAGGCTTTCTTAACTCCCTTCCAGTGATCTATGTCTAGATTTTTTTGATATCTGCCAAGCATCCCGGTAGCAAAAGCTAAGTTAGAGCGAGTGCAAACTTGAGCATACATCAAGCTTCCGACAACAGAAGCATATGAAACCGATTTCATATGATCGATCTCATATTGGTTCCTAGAACATTGAAAATTCCTAAACTTATCACCCTTGACTATCGGAGCAGGCGTAGGCTTATACGCATGCATACTATATTTTCTTAGAATCTTTTCTAAGTATGTCTTCTGCGATAATCCTAATACCCCCTTATTTTTATCTCGGTGAATCTCTATTCCCAATACATAGAAAGCTTCACCAAGATCTTTCATATCAAAATGTGAGGACAAGAAGCTCTTAGTTTCCAATAGTAGACTGACATTGTTACTTGCAAGCAAAATATCATCCACATACAAAATAAGGAAAATAAATTTTCCATTCTTAAACTTAGCATAAATACAATTGTCCTCTCTATTTTCCTTAAACCCAAATTTTCTTATGGTTTCATCAAATTTGAGGTACCATTGCCCAGAGGCCTATTTTAATCCATAAATTGACTTAGTTAAATGGCATTCTGAATTTTCTTTTCCTTCTATGACAAAACTCTTAGGTTGTGTCATATAGACATTCTCATATAAATCTACATTAAGAAATCCCGTCTTTACATCCATCTGATACAATTCTAAGTCATAATGCGCCACTAATACCATAATGATTCTGAATGAATCCTTAGATGAAATAGGTGAAAATATCTCATTATAATCTATTCCTTCTCTTTGAGTGAAGCCTTTCACCACAAGTCTTGTCTTAAATCTGTCGATATTCCCTTAGGAGTCACGCTTAATTTTGTAAACCCATTTATAGCCCACTATTTTGGCTCCCTTAGGAATTTCTTCTAATTTCCAAACTTTATTAGTACTCATAGACCTCATCTCATCTTTCATAGCATCAAGCCATTTAGATGAGTAGGGGTCTCATGGCTTCTTCAAAAGAGTCGGGATCGCCCTCCATTTAAATTTCTTCACTCATATAAACCTCATAATCGTCAGGAATAGCTGACATTCTCACTCTTTATGATCTTCTAATGTTATCTTGGTTTGGCACATCATTTTCTAAGTACGGGGGCTGTTCTTCTTTTTCTTCATTAATAACATTTGGAACTTCAGGTTCCTGAATAACAGGAGCCTCATGAACATTAGATGTTGTTGATGAAGATCCAACCACAGGTGCTAGATAATTTGGTTCTACTACAGGCACATGAAAAATTGGCTCTTGAATCATAGGAGTGGGTACGTAGACCCGTTTCTCTTCAAGGCTAATCTCTTGAAGCACCGTGCTCCCCCTGATCATCGCATCTTCTAAAAAGACCGTGTGTCTTGTTTCTACAAACTTAGTATATCGGTTAGGACAGTAGAAACAAAAACCCTTAGATTTATCTAGATAGCCAATAAAATGGCAACTTACTGTCTTAGAATCTAATTTACTAATATTTGGGTTAAATATCTTAGCCTCAGCAGGACAGCCCCACACTCTTAGATAATTAAGTGAAGGCTTTCGTCTAGTCCACAATTCATACGACGTTTTAGGTACCGACTTAGTAGGGACCCGATTAAGAATATGAATTGCGGTTTTTAACGTCTCCATCCACAAATTAATCGGCAGAGTGAAATAACTTAGCATGCTTCTTATCATATCCATTAAGGTGCGATTGCATCTTTCTGTCACTCTGTTTTACTGAGGTTCGTCCGGTGTAGAATATTGGGCAACTATGCCATTTTCCTAGAGAAACCTTGCAAAAGGTTCAAGAATTTGGCCATAAGGGGTATGACGACCGTAATACTCCCCCCACGGTCAGATTTTACTATTTTAATCTTTAGATCATGCTGATTTTTTACTTCAGCCTTACATATCTTAAATTTATCCAAAGCTTCTGATCGCTCTTTAATTGGATAAATATAGCCATATCATGAATAATCGTCTGTAAATGTTATGAATGAGTCATAACCATCTACAGACGTCACAGGAAATGGACCGCAAATATCCGTGTGAATTATTTCTAAAATTCCTGCTCTTCGCTTTGCGTCTTTCTTAATTTGTTTGACGTATTGGCCTTTAATGCAATCGATGCATTGCTCAAAATCTGAAAATTCTAATGGTGGAAGAATTGATTCCTTAACTAAGCGTTCAATCCTCCCCCTCAAAATATGGCCCAAACGATAGTGCCATAATTTCAAAGATACATCATTAATTATTTTACGCTTATTCTTATTCATAGACGAAGAGACATTTTCAGCACTTACAACATTCACAGACTCATTCAGAGAAAGCAAATAAATCTTATCATACTGAAAAGCAAGACCAACAACATTATTATCAAATATAATAGAACATTGTTTATTGCCAAAATGACAATCAAAACTATTATTGTTTAAACAAGATACTGAAATCAAATTCCTTCTCATGGAAGGTACATAAAAGATATCATGCAAATGAATAATAAAGCTATTGTTTATTTCTAATGGGAGTTCTCCAATGGCTTCAACTTCTGCTTCGATGCCATTCGTGACTCTAATTATTCTTTCTATTTTTGCTAATGTTTTCGTCGTAGCGAATTCCTGTAAAGAATTTATAATATGAACAGTTGCACCTGAGTCAATCCACCAAGTAGAACTTAAAAATTCTAAATATAGAGATTCATCTATAGATATAATTTCATCTTTACCATTTCTGCTCATCCATTTGAGAAACTCTACACAATCTTTCATGTGATGTCCCTCCTTCTTGCAATGTCTACAGACACCCTTCGGGACGTCGTGTTCCTTCATGGGAGCCTTACCACGTAGCTTGGAAGAGGAGGTCTTAGAATCATTCTTATAATGATTCTTAGAATTAGGAGAAAAATTAGAATAATTTTTTTCTTATTGTTGTGATGCACATGATTAACTGAATCATCACGTGCTTCCTTAATTCTCTTCCTCTTGCACACATGAGGAGATCAGTTTCTCAATGCTTCAGCGCTCATGCTGCGAGTTATAGTTGATAACAAAGGCCTCAAAGTCCTTAGGCAGTGACACCATGATCAAATGGATAACAAAATCATCCTTGATTCCCATGTCCATTGGTTTGAGCTTGGAAGCCATGTTGCTCATTCTCAAGATGTGCTCTCTTACCCTACCGTCACGATACTTTTCTATCGCAAGCTTCTTAATAAGAGTTCTTACGTATGCCTTTGAGGAGCCAGTATACTGACTCTCCACCTTCTTAAGGTACTCCTTAGCGGTCTCACATGGTGGGATTGATCCCCTTATTACTTCCATACTAGAGCTCTTAATGACCATGAGGCACTTACGATTCGACTGATCCCACTTAGTACGATCGATGTCGTACTTCATTCTTATCTCAGCGAAGTCCCGTGACCTAGTGGTGAAAGCCTCCTGACTCTCACCATCATGGATCACGGGCTCTGTGGACTCAATAGAACGATCACGCGTAAGTACAAGATCTATGTCTCATAGCGCAAGTGCTATCTCAATGTTCTCTCGCCAAGAACCATAGTTCTCTCCATTGAGTAGCTCAATGAACGAGAGCTGACTAAGCATGTTGCCTGATAAGGCACAATCATCAAAGAGATTAATTCAGCAGACACAAAAAATAGTACATGTATTAATTCAACGTTGGTCAAATTTGTACATGTAACATGCTTAAAGGGAAAATTAATTCTACATCACCGTTAGACAGAAATAGAATTAACTTAACTTAATTATAACAATTTTATCAATAACGTTGGTCAGTAGATAAAATTATTACATCAACAAAATTATTTATCATCCTAAATAAATTTTCCTGTTGGTTCCAATTTAATCAGTAAAATAAATAATGCTTAATAAAATATCTAAAATAGTGTAAAAAACACAGGGGGAGACTTAAATAAAATTCTGACATTAATAAAAACAGTGGCAAAAATTATGCATTTAATCTTAATCATAATTCTTAATAAACTATTTTCTAATTAAATATTCTCGTTAGATCAAATTTAATCAGAAAATAACATAAAAATTCTAAAAAATTTAGAATATTACCACTGAGTTATGTCTAATTTATCCAAATTTTACCCACAGCTAAACTTAATTATTTCTTAATTTGAGCCAATTTCTAATTCTAGCAAAAATAGAAAAATAAATACTAAAAATTAAAAATCTAGAAAAAGAAAAACGACCCATAAGCTAAAAGCAGCGCCGGCCCAGACTGCCCCACGACCGCAGGCCGCAACCTGGGCCTAGGTCGGCAAAGCGTGCTCCCACCTGGGCCGTATTCGGTCCGAGCAACGTTGGCCGTTGATCTCAGATCAACCGCCACGCGCCGATCTCGGCCTAATAAAACCCACGTCGCACCCCGCCGTTAACCCTAGAGTCATTTCCCCCCGAGCGCGCGCGAGAGGAGGGGAGCAGAGAGCGATGGCAGCGATGGCACGGTGGCACGTGCGCAGCGGAAGAG
>KE372367.1:1892814-1912598 GCA_000418225.1 Zizania latifolia
ACCCGAGGGTGAGCGAGCCTCCGTCGAGCCGGTCCACGGCGGTGACTTAGCCGGATCCGAGGCGACCGAGTGCCGACGATCGTCGGCAAGCGGCGGTGAGCGGCGGAGGGCCCCGGAGTCCTCTTCCAAGGGTCCGTCGGCGGCGACGAGGTAAGTACCCTGACCCCTTACTCTTAGGGTTAGGGTTAGGGTTCGGCCTATTCTGTTTTTTTGTTCTTGTTCTTGATCGAACCCTACTGAGTTCCTAGGGTTTCTACGAGGAAAATTGGCGCGGTGGTGGCGTTGGCTCAGGGGGCCCGACGCCACCCAAAAACCCTAGCTAGCCTTAAAACCCTAGAAGCTCTGATACCATTGACGGGGATTAACTTAGGGGATCTCTAGGATTAGGATTAGCCGGGTAGTGTACTTGGGCATGAAACGTGATCTAGGCCATAGGCCGCTACTGGAAAAGGAGGGTACCTTCAGGCTTGGAGGAGGAGGAGCTCGCCATGGTGCGGTGCGGTGGCGAGAGAGTCGGTCCGATGAGGTTGGCGCGGATGTGAGGGCACTTCCCGCCGCTTCAACGCCAACAGAGTGATCGGTTGCGTTAGGGTCTGTGGGATGAAGTGCTGGCGTAGCGAACAGCAGCCGTTAGCAAGCCCCAACCTTCTCCTTTTATATGGCGCTGCGCGACGGAGGCCCCTCAACCATAGTCAGTTGGGGCGCCCCCGATCAGGGCGCGAGATGCTCGGGGAGGAGAGGGACTTGGTCTCCCTCTCCTCTCGGGGAGATCTAACTAACAATAAGTAGTGGGCCAGGGCCACTAGGCCCAGCTCACGTGAACTGTACCGATGCAGTACTGTAGCAATAATTAGGGATTTGATATTTTAAAAGGTAAGATTAGATAGGAAGATATTAATTTTAGTTAGGAATTAGATATAGAGATTATATTGGTTTCTATAATAGAGATTATTTTCTTTTATGTCAAGTTAGTCTTCCCGATATAAAGGAATCTCATATTTAATTGAAAAATAATGAAGAATTAATCTAATTTCTCATCCGGTTCTCTATTTCTCATCCCTAGCAGCCGCTACCGTCTGGCTATCCTCCCGGCTTCATCCCTAGCAGCCGTCGCTGTCCAGCTATCCTCCCGGCGGTATTTATCCCGTCATGGGTTCAACCCATGATACAAAATTGTAAATTTCTCCGGTCATCCAACAAACTTGTATTTCTGCAAAAGATAAATCCAGACTATCTTCAGTTGCACCTTACTGTAGGTTTGATAGTTATTTTTTGTCACTGTGTTGACAGATTACATTCACTTTCAGCATCCTATGCTATTATCTTTCATACATTTAGTAAAATGCTCATGGAAATGTGAGTGCCAGAGTTTCCTTCATGAGGCAGAGAGTGCAGTGGCCGCTCTATATGGCCAAAATCTAAATCTGATTGATGCAGCTATTTTGCTTTCTTCACTATTTTCACACCTTTGTGCCAGCAAACCATGATCATTCAATTACCACGATGGATAGCAAAAGTCTTAGCCTTTTAATTACTGGTAGCCCCAGCCAGACACTTGGTAGCTAGTAGCTTTTTGCTCAAAGTCCTTGTGAGCCGCACCTTGCGAACTGAGTCAGTACAACTATACAAGGGAAGTTTAGGCTGTGCCATACCAGGTCCCACAAAACTATAATGGTTAGCATTAGCTATACCTGAAGCTACTATGCATGGTTGCATGCAGCTAAATTGGTTCTATTATTTTTCTTATCACGAAACTTCAATAATGCCAAGGTCCTTAAAAACTGTCATGGTTGGCGATAGCCATTCTGGTCTCTGGAAGCTTTTTGTGTGCAGATAGTTTTGACATCTGTGTTTGTCTCATCATCACACTACTATACCGACAAGGTCTCATAAAAACTCTTGTGGTTGCATTAGCTGTTGTGGATTTTTTTGTGAATGTACCTATAATTGATCCCTAATCTTATCAAAATTTCTTATCATGGAATAAAGAAATAGTGAGGTTAATTGTGGAAAAAGCTTCCTTGGTCAGTCAGTACAGCAGGAGCTGTTACACAGAAGAAGGAATTGGCTCCTGGTTTCTATCAATGAAATTAGCAAAAAAGCCAAATAATAGAACGGCTTCCATTGTTAGAAGTAGCTATGATGGAACAATTTTACTTCTAGTGACAAATTGACAACTTATTTCTTAGAACTCCCTTTCCATGAATAACGAAATAATGCAAGCAGAGCAGTTTCTTCCCTGCAAAACTGGCTTTGTTCATCAGATGCAAAAGGACAAGATCTAGAAGATAACTTAGGAATACCAGCTGTGCATGCTTGCTCAAGTAGATAAATCTCTGAATATGGAGGTAGCAAAAGAATCTGAACATTGAACCACTGTGTGATGACTACGTGATTAATTCATTTTAGTGGCCATGTTCACATATCTCACAGTCACTGACACCATTCACAGTATTAATCCATAATTGCAGACAGATGATCTCATGATGGCCAATCTAACCATCAGTACAGGACAACTTGTATACTAGACAATCAGGTCTTATTGCATAACAATCAGTTGGCAAAAGAACATTGTTTAGACCATGTGGAGTGGTGAACACCTTTCTTGCTTGTGACTAGAGTTCCAAAATCTGAATGAAAATGTGAGTTTTGCCTGTTAGCCACACCCTTGTTTTATTGTTCTGTTAGTATTTAGTATTTACTGGTCAGTGACCCTTACCTGTTCTGTTAGTATTTACTAGTCAGTAACCCGTGTATTCGTACGAACGTTACACATATACATTGCAAATTATATTCGTCATCAAATAGTCTCTAAATTTAGAACTAATAAATACAAAGTTGTATGGAGTACTTGGTCTAGAACCTCAATTTTAGTTCTTAGTTTCATGATCTGGTAGCAATTCCGAAATTCGGAATCAATCTATCTGTACCTAAACTAAATATACTAATTAGGCCAGTAAGATCTTGCACGGTTAGATAAGTTTACGATTATGACCACGCGTCCTATGGCCTTTCTAGTGCCTATCTACTGTATTCTATCTCCAAACAATTAAAAGCGATATACAATAAATAATTACGGATTTCGTAATTATTAAATAATGAAAAAGTCTACAACTGAGATTTCGTACCGAGTATAACTCAATTTTTATTAATTAAAATTTTCGGAATTATTAAATCACGAAAATATATATCAAAGAGACTGAAACCTGGTACAACTCGATATTTATTAACTGCTAATTTCGAAATTATTAAATAAAATGACAAATCAATAATTAAGATTCCAAACTAAGTGTAACTCTATATTTATTAATTATAAATTTTGAAATCATTGTTTCGTGGAAAAGTTATATAATTGAGACTCTCCAGTCTGGTTACGAATTTGAAAACTATTAAATTACAAAAAGTTATAATTGAGATGAACTTATTAAATTAAGAAAATTGAAAATAACAAAAAACTAGGATGGATTGCGTACATATAATTACTAATTTTTATTTTTGGGGCTATATATAAATAAATATTTTTTCTTCTTTTGAATTTTATGACAAAGTGTACCTAAAATTTAACAAAAAAAGTAATACACGTTCAACATACGATTAAAATTTAAACATTTATAATATTAGTAACAAGAGGCCGTACGTACTTATTAAATAATCCCGAAATTCGAAATTGGTTAGCAATTGATAATTTGTAACTGATTTCACATATGGATAGCTAACGTGTTTCATCGTGATTGCATTCTATACAAGCCGGGCTTTTTTTGCTTGAAGCTCATCTGATCTCAATCTGTTCGTGGCTACCTCGCGACGAGCAAGAGGCTAGTGGATCGATCAATGGCGCGAAGGAACTCGGGTGGTGGCGCGCAGGCCAGCTGGCTGGCGCTGCTGCTGGTGGCGGCGTGCCTCCTCGACGGCGCCGCCGCGTTGCACCTGTGCACGGACCGGCTGTTCAACAACACCCAGGACAGGCACAACGACGGGCTGCCCCACCTGAACCCAACGGAGGAGGCGACGTGGATGAGCCTCCTGCCGCGCCGGGCCGGTCCCCGGTCGGAGTTCGACTGGCTGGCGCTCTACCGGAGCCTCACGCGCGGTGGCGGTGCCGGCGACGTCGTCGTCGAGCAGGCGGAGTTCCTGTCACCGGCATCCCTCCACGACGTCAGGATCGACCCCGACGGCGCCTCCATGTACTGGCAGGGCCAGCAGACCAACATGGAGTACCTGCTCTACCTCGATCCCGACCGCCTGACATGGACGTTCCGGCAGCAGGCCGGCCTGCCCACCGTCGGCGAGCCCTACGGCGGGTGGGAGGCGCCGGACGGCCAGCTCCGCGGCCACTTCACAGGTCGGTTATTCACTTATTCATGCCTTCAGATGCCCATTCACTTGCTCACCGTTCTTTCTGCTGATGATTTCGATATTTCTACTCCTTCTATATATCGATCTGAGCAAGCATGTGTATTTGCAGGGCACTACTTGAGCGCAACTGCACACATGTGGGCGAGCACGCATAACGACACGCTGAGGGAGAAGATGACGAAGGTGGTGAACATCCTCTACAGCTGCCAGAAGAAGATGGGCACCGGTTACCTCTCTGCCTATTCCGAAACCATGTTCGACTCGTACGAACAGCTGGACGAGGCATGGTCGCCGTATTACACCATCCACAAGGTATGTGACAATGAACTAGTTTAGTTCTTTCTTTAGTTTTTGTTCTTTTCTTGGTTGCATGCAAAGACCCAACGACCTGCTGTATGATCTGATTAAAAATACCTTGTCCTATGATCGTGTTATTCGTGTATCATCTGCTGTTGGTGTGGGTTGTGACGCTTTGATGTTTTGACAGATCATGCAAGGGCTTCTTGATCAGTATACATTGGCCGGGAACCCAAAAGGCATCGAGATGGTGGTGTGGATGACTGATTACTTCAGTAACCGTGTGAAGAATTTGATACAGGAGTACACGATTCAGAGGCACTGGGAAGCAATAAACGAGGAAACTGGTGGGCTCAATGATGTGTTGTATCAACTTTATACCATAACGGTAATCGTCGTGTTCTTGCAGCTAGTTATTTGGTAACCCCATTGTGTTGTATATGTGGTTCTTACAGATCACTTGTTACTGCCTTGCTCTCCTCCGTGCAGAAAGAGCAGAAGCATTTGACAATGGCGCATCTTTTTGACAAACCATGCTTCCTTGGACCACTTGCGCTTCATGTGAGAACTTGAGTTTCATTTATGTTATTTTACTTCCTTTTGCAATTCAAGTATGTTGCTCCAATGACAGGTGATATCACTTTTTTTCTCTTCAGGATGATGACATATCGGGATTGCATGTTAACACGCACGTTCCTGTACTCATTGGGGCACAGAAGAGATATGAAGTAGTTGGGGATCACCTTTACAGGGTAAATTGAGTTTTTTTTTGGAACATCTTAATTTGCAATCGTCCGTTTATCATACGGGTTTGTTCATCAGGCAATAAAAAAAATGATGCAGCACTTCTCTTGATTTTTTCTTCAACTTGAGTAAGCTGAATCTGAAACTAAATGTGGCACAGGACATTGCAACATATTTCTTTGACATTATAAACTCTTCTCATACATTTGCAACAGGAGGTTCATCTACCATGGAACACTGGTGAGTTACTCGGCTATGTCACCATACTATCCCCCCTACTCAAGTCTGTCCTATATGCCAGGCATGATCCGAAGCGGCTGGTAGATGAGATCAAAATCAGCTCGAATGAGGAGACTTGTGCCACCTACAACTTGCTTAAGGTGAGCCATATTCCATGCCTTCCATCAAATGCATTAATTCTATAAAAGGAATCTCTGTGTTGGAATATAAAGTAAATTGTTTGTTTAAACTTTTAGGTTGAACTGGTTGATACATGCAACTTAATGCTCTGAACTGAATTTTCCCTATCTGCATTGCAGGTCTCGCGAAACCTGTTCAGGTGGACGAAGGAAATCAGGTACGCCGACCACTACGAGAGGCTACTCATCAATGGGATCATGGGCAACCAGAGGGGAAAGCAGCCTGGTGTCATGATCTATTTTCTACCCATGGGGCCTGGACGATCCAAGAGCATCAGTGGCAGTCCTGTCTCTGGCCTGCCCCCCAGTAACCCAGGAGGATGGGGAAATCCAAATGCTACGTTTTGGTGCTGCTATGGGACAGGTAGTTCCTGAAAACTTGTGGAGCTGATCTTCCTTCTCCTTGTGTCTGACTGAATCTTGAGCTTCTTTGCATTGACAGGGATAGAATCATTCTCAAAGCTAGGGGATACCATTTACTTCTTGGAGGATGGAGAAATCCCTGGGGTGTACATCATTCAGTACATACCAAGCACTTTTGATTGGAAAGCAGCAGGCCTGATCATCAAGCAGCAGGCCAAACCCCTGTTCTCCACGGATCCTTACTTTGAGGTTTCGCTCTCCATTTCTGCAAAGGTAAATTTTTTCAGATGAAAAATTGTATCTAACATTTGAGGCATGGGGTATATCAGGGTGATAAATTTTTGTTCTTGTTTGAAGTCTACAGTCAAGATGATATTTTTTTCCTTTTGGTTTCTTGGCATGTAGGAGGATGCCCGGCCGGCTAATGTGAGTGTGAGGATCCCGTCATGGACATCCGCGGATGGAGCAATAGCAATTCTAAATGGACAAAAACTCAACTTGACATCTGCAGGTAACTTCTGATATATTGATGACTTGATCGATGTGCTGTTTCATATGATCCCTCCTCATGTTTGTTTCATGTTCAGGAGATTTCCTCTCGATTACAAAAGTTTGGGGCAATGATTCGTTGTCGCTCCAATTCCCCATCACCTTAAGAACTGAGACGATTAAAGGTATGAAAATCTCAGATGATCATCAACACCTTCTGAAATTAGAGGTTGAAATGTTAGATGAAAATTTTCAGATGACCGGCCAGAGTATGCGTCAATCCAAGCAGTACTGTTCGGGCCTCACCTCCTCGCCGGCCTGACGCACGGCAACTCGACCGTGAACTCCAGCAAGGACTCCAACAGCGGCCTGACCCCCGGCGTCTGGGAAGTGAACGCCACGGGCGCTGCCTCCGTCGTCGGCTGGGTCACTCCGGTCTCCCAGTCGCTCAGCTCGCAGCTTGTCAGCCTCACGCAGTGTAGCTCCGGCGGGCATGACTTCGTCCTGTCGGTGTCGATCACCGACGGCTCGCTGACAATGCAGGAGGTGCCCGTCGCCGGGAGCAACGCGTGCGTGCACGCCACGTTCCGCGTTTACCACCCCTCCGGCGCTGGCGCCGACGGCGCCAGCGGGAGGTTGCTGGGGCGGGACATGACGATCGAGCCGTTCGACAGGCCGGGCATGGCTGTCTCCTACGGCCTCAACGTCAGCCAGCCGGGGCCGGACACGCTGTTCAACGCCGTCGCCGGACTGGACGGCCTCCCCGGCTCGGTGTCCCTGGAGCTCGCGACCAGCCCAGGCTGCTTCGTGATGACCCCCACCACAGCCTACCTCGCCGGCGCGAAGGTCCAGGTCGGCTGCCGGCTATCGACGGACGGTGGCCACGAAAACGACAAGGCGTTCCGCCTCGCCGCGAGCTTCACGCCGACCACGCCGCTCCGGCTGTACCACCCTCTGAGCTTCGCGGCGAGGGGCACGGAACGGAACTTCCTCCTCGAGCCATTGCAGAGCCTCCAGGACGAGTTCTACACCGTCTACTTCAACCTCGTCACCGACTCCGCCATGTGAAGGCGAAGCCAAGCCATCCATGGACAGATCAGATGCTGGTCTTAGGACCAAGAGGTCCATCACCTATCCAAACCTGTATCTCCCATGAAATCTACACCATTAATCTCTCTTGAATCTATAGCATATAGTACTCCATGTCTCCATACAGATATCTAAAATCTAATTACGTACCAATCACCAAGAAATTGCATTAGTGATAAATTCACTGCTAGTGATGCTACCCAGCTGCAATTTGAGCTCTTATCTTGCAATTTCTTTGAAAGGAGTACATAGTTGCATACCTTGGTTAACTGGATGAAAACTTTGCAGATGAAAGAATAATTAAGGATCAAGTTGTTCTTGACTTAATCTCTAACACATGAATTTTCTCTGGATTAACAAAATCTGAGCAGGTTCTGAGATTACTTCGTTGTACTCTATTCAAGCTTCCTGAAGTGAAGTGGATAATATGATATTAAGTTTGACTTGATGGTTTATATGAATCCATGCATCGAGGTGGCTGAACAAGCAGAGCAGGTTTCTTTTTTTCATTATCCAGCGCCGCATTTCAAATGCATTATACCATCTTGGTGTATAAAACATTATCTTGGGGCCTATGATGACAGCATACTCCTCTATTTATCAAAGATAAACATGGGTCATATCTTACAATCTAGTTGCTGCAAATTACTGCAAGTTTGCAACTATGATGCACTCTGCTATCTCTATTTCGTTGCTTCTTGCTTGAGACCTGAACCATAGATGCAAATCTCACAGGATGTTGAATTAGAATTGAGGTGGACTAAAAATCTACAGAAGTTAACATTTGAAGTGTCAGCTGCAGCTAGTGCAGAACATTATGAAGTTATTCTCGGAATGAGATTTCGTTCTTATGTCATATATAAGTCAATATTATTTGCTCTTTTACTCCATGTGTGTATAGCATATGAACCTAGATACAGTTTTCATACATTCTAGATGCGACAAAACAACAAACATCACTTAATTATGTGGCAAATGAGCAAAAACTTCTGAATCCAAAGAAGACAATACAAGACATAAGGGCACATGGTTACTAAAATGACGTCAAATTTCAGTGGAGTGTACGGAATTGGTCCAGAGTAAATCAACGACGAGCACCTGATAAACTAGAGACTTCCACTAGCTATCATCAAGGGTAAATTCAGTAGCATCAGAAAAGAAAGGGAGTAAATCCATCACACACGCACACGCCTGTCACAACTCCCATGTGCACTGTCAATTCAATGCAAAAAGCCTAAACCACCCTAAGATTAGCCTATAAAAGCCAACCACAAAACAACATTGAAGAAAACATATCCCCCAGTCACTTCCATTAAACTTCAAAGGCTTTCGTGGGAGATACCCAGGTATATATTAATAAGTCATTTCTGAGTTTACCAGGTAAATAGACTGGAAGGCATTGAAAACACAGATGATCATCACTCATCAGTTTGTACCATATCACGGACGATTGCTGATTACTATTACTGGTTGCAATGTAACATGCCAGGTACAATAGTACATTACAGAGCTAGCTAAATGCGAAGCCACAATACCGTCAGCGCAAGACGATCATAAATAAAGCTTACACAACATAGCCAACATGCAAACCATTTGAACTGACCAGAGATGAGGGTTCTTGAAGCTGCCGTGGTGTGCCATGCATCACAATGCCGGACAACTAGATTGTAGCAGCCAACATGAAAGGAAAAGGCATGGATAATGCAGCAAAGATGGATGATGAAGTACCGCAGATTGTGACGCTTCTTCCGCCATCCATATGAACCCCCTAGATCTTGTCAAGTTTCTCCGCCTTCACCACTGGATTAGCCTTGGCAATGGCATCCCTAGCAGCGGTCCGATAGTCAAACTGGCAATCATGCTTATCGGAATAGCGGTGAAATGTGCAGTACAAGTTCCCACATCGGCAGTTGAATCCAGTAAGCCCAACCCTCTTCCTACAAGTGGTGCACCGGTTTGGGCCTTCCTTTCCCTTGGGGTTCACCATCAACCCCTCAATGGGACTGGTAATATCAGCAGGCTGCGCAACAAGTGTCTTCACCTCAACTTGAGCAACAGCTACTTCTGTGTGACCAGCAATAATTGGTTCCTTCCCGGAATCACCACCATTGACGATGCTATCGATAGAGGAGGCTGCCAACTTGGCCTGCTCCTGCTTCATTATCATCTCCTTGTGACACTTCGAGCACATGTTCATGGTAGCTGCACTGCCAAAGAAGCCACAGTTATTGATGCAAAGGATGGGACCTTCTGGCTGCTGGCATCCAGTCTCCTTGTGCTCCATGGCTTCCTTAGAAATCAGACAAAGAAGAGTGGATATCAGAATAAAGAAGAAAACCGCATTTCCAACTTCTAATTCTCCAAAAGCAACTGCATTTCAATCAAGCCCCACATATTTGCAGCACACTGACCCACTTAAAGGTAGCAAAACTGATCAAATAATATCCAACAATGATACTTATGATTGCGATTACGTACTGCTAACAGTGCAACCTGCCTTGTTATCTAGCCAAATGACTGATTACCTAACAACATCAGAACAGGGGATATAGGTTCTAAAAAGAGGCCCGAACTTTACGCCACTTTATAAGCAACAGAGCAAGAAATCTATAAAGTTGCAACCATATCTGCTCACTGACTTTGGCCAAAGCACCTAAAGAAGCCATCAACTCGTTGCAACAACCACACCGAATACGTGTAAAGGGGACGGGGTCTGACACCTAAATTCTATTTGCTACGTGGCTGAAATCTGGGACGGGGCATCTAGAGACGAGGTGAGGCCCCGTCCCATATAATTTTTCCCCTTTACACCATATAGGACGGAATTTGCTCGCTCCTCATCGCTGTTCCACAAAAATACCCACCAAAAATCAACAAATCGGAGGCTCCAAACTGCGCGTCACCACCCAAGAGGGAAAAAATCACAGCTTTTGACCACAGAAATGAACCAAAACTACCACAAAATCAGGCTAAATTACCTAACAATCATCAAGCCAACAAGGAACCACAGAGCGACGAACCTTGGACGGGACAGCCCTTCGCCGCGATTCCTCTCCGGCGATCCCTGCAGGGGGATCACAGAAAGCCCATCAGAGCGCATAAAATCGGCAAAAATCCCGAGAGCAACGTCCCAGATCGGCCGGGCCACAGACCCTCGAGCTAGAGATCGAGCCAAGGAGAGGGGGGAACCCGCGATTGAATCGAGCAGGTACGAACCCTAGCGGGGGGAGGAGGAGCCTGAGGGGAGAGGAATCGCAGGGAATTCGGTGGGCTTCGAATTGGGAGGGAGGTGGAGGAGAGATAAAAGAGGAGGCGCCCGCGAAATTACGGAGATGCCCCCCTCGCGCTGGCCCCACCTCGATTTGTCCATAAGGAGTGGGGTCTCCACCGTCGGATTGCCGGCACTCGCTTCCTCCTTTTAACGTGTTTTATTGATTTATTGATAGGATTATGTAGGCTCAGCCCTCTCATTTTTTTTGTCCGGGATGGATATGACCGAACGCTATATTCTGTTCATTTTAAAATAAATTTAAATTTAGTATTAATTATATATATATATAGAAAATGTGTAAAAACTATAATATTTTTTGGTGGGTGAGTGGCTTCGAGTGGTTGGACAAAGTAATAAATAATAAAGTTTAAAAGTAGTATACGTATTTTAAATATAAAATTGGTGTTTTACAAGTACTAGGTTATATTCGTGTTAAATTTTAAACTTTAAAATAAATAGAAAGAATTTGTAGTTAAATTCTTACTATTTTAAAATTTTGGAGTTAAATATTTTTAAGAAAATAAATAGAAAGAGCCTAATTGATCTTATAAGTGTCGAGTGAGCGGATATATTTTAAATTTAAAGCTCAACAAAATAAGCCTTATGAGTGAGCACAAAGGAGATTATAGATGTACATGCAAAGAATTGTGTTATAAGAGAGCGGTGCGATATAGACAAGCGAGCGAAGTGAGCTATTTTTATAGTTTACATGTCCCATGAGTTAAATGATAAACTCTACTCGACCCCACTTTTATGTAAGATCTCGACAAACCGATGAAATGAGCTATTTTATTTTTATAGTTTACAGGGCTCATAAATTTACTTATCTTAGCCCAATCGGATATACTTCAAAAACCAACGTATTGGACACGATTTGGCTCATGGGCCTCTCGGAGCTCAAGCGTCAAAATCCAAACAGCAGGCACAAAGGTCGTGTAATGCAGTTGCATCTCGCCAACTCGCCGTGACTTCAATCTGATTCTAGCGTCTGGCACTCTGGCGCTTGGCGAAGTGGCTGCAGCGCCAGCGCCCAGCGCCCGGTGCCCGGTGGCGACGGCCACACACTGACGCACAGGAGTTTTTCGTTGCGTAAGTCTTCGACATGCCGTATTCTCTGCTGCTATAATTAATTGATGATGTATTAGAATCTAAATTCTCTTTTTAATTACAATTTTGGTAGCAATTAGTTGTTGATTCATTTAATATTTAACCATGAAGAGGTTAAAAACTATCGATAGTTTTTTTAAGCAAGTTAATACAAGTTCCGGTGGTACTGAAACTGCTAATGTGACCATTGATCAATCTATTGAACCGGACCAACCGGTTAATGTGCAAACTCCTGATCAGAATACTTCTGTACTGCCACAAGATGAACAAACAAGAATTTTAACTATAGCATTTGAGAGAGATCCAGGTAAACGCCTTCAAATTTGGGAGCTCCCTCCTGCGAAACAAGATGAAGCTAAGCGATTTTATATATCCGAAGGCTCATATCAACCAATCTTGACAGAGTATCTATTTAATAAAAGCATCGTCGTCGTTTCAAAGAAATTGGTTTACAAATTTTTGATGGCTCAAGTACTCTCCTCACACTGATCGTGCATATTGTCTGCCTTGTTTTTTATTTTTAAAGAAGCCAATTGGAAAGTGCGGTTCAGATGCATTCACAATAACAGGATTTAAGAGTTGGAAGAAGGTTAATGATGGAGATAAGTGTGCTTTTCTATGTCACATGGGCTAGGATGCTAGTTCAGTTCATAACTATTCAGTTCAATGTTTCAATAATCTGAAAAATAGTAGTGTTCATATTGACAAGATAATAAAATTGTGGCAGATGCAAGACTTAGGCTTACCACTACAATTAATACCATCAGGTAATAATATTTTTTATAACTATTATTACAATTATAATAATTGATAATTTAATATTATACCATCTAATAATTATGCATTCTTTATATTATTAGGCGGTTGACATTTCAAGCATGTTCATTTAGAGGCCACGACGAATCTCTTGATTCTATCAACCAAGGCAATTTTCTTGAAATGCTCAAATTGATGGCCTCTTACAATAACGAGGTGAACCAAGTTGTATTACAAAATGCTCCAAAGAATGCAAAATACACTTCACATGAAGTCCAGAAGGAGATTCTTAGCATATATGCTCGAAAAGTACAGGCTGCAATTAGAGAAGAAATTGGCAATAGCAAGTTTTGCATAATGGTTGATGAAGCTCGAGATAAATCTAAGAAAGAGCAAATGGCAATAGTTCTTCGATTTGTCAACAAAGGACTTATAAAGGAGCGTTTTCTTGACCTCATCCATGTCAGTGACACTGCTGCATTGACTCTAAAGATGGCAATTTGTGCTGTTCTATTGGATAATAATTTTAGTGTGCAGGATATTAGAGGTCAAGGATATGATGGGGCAAGTAACATGTGAGGGGAGTGGAGTGGGTTGAAGGCTCTAATTCTCAATAAGTGCCCTTATGCATATTATATTTATTGCATGGCTCATCAGCTCCAATTGGCTCTTGTTGCAGCATCAAGGGAGGTACATGAAGTGCATAACTTTTTTCAACATGCAAATTTTATTATAAATGTTGTTAGTGTTTCACCTAAGCGCAATGATGAGTTACTAGCTCATCAAGCTATAGAAATTGCTCGTGAAATTGAATTGGGAGAGCTTGATATAGGAAGAGGTGCAAATCAAATGACCTCCCTCAGAGGCCAGGTGACACTAGATGGAGTTCCCATTACAAATCAATTTTGAGCTTAAAGAAGATGTTTGGTGCCACAATTTCTATCTTACGTAGTATTGCAAATGATCGTTCAATTTCAAGATATTCCCGAGGAGATGCTACAGGTGCCCTTCGGATTATTGTCACATTTGATTTTGTATTTATTCTACTCATGATGGAAAAGATAATGAAGATCAATGATGTGTTGTGTCAAACACTCCAGAAGAAATCTATAGATACTATAAATGCAGTGGAGTCTGTTTCTATCACAAAGGTGTTACTTGCTGACTTACGAAATGATGGTTGGGAATCACTTCTTGATGAGGTCAAATCCTTTTGTGTGAAGCATGAAATTAAGATTCCAAATCTAGATTGCAAGTAAGTTCTTTTGCACAATTCTTATGTATAAACAGGAATACATCAATACTATTTGTCTACCATTTAAAACTTATTTCTTTCTACATTGTATTTCACAGATATGTTGATGTAACCAAGTCTCGGAATATGCACGACAACACGACAGTTCTTCACCATTATAATGTAGATATGTTCAATGTTGCCATAGATCAACAGTTGTTTGAGTTAGAAGAACGATTCAATTCTCAAGCGACAGAGCTTCTATCACTTTGTGCTGCATTAGATTCAAGACTCGACACCTTTGATACGTCAAAAATATGCACTCTGGTGGAAAAATACTATCCCGCTGATTTTTCAAATCAGGAAAGAGCTCAATTAGAGTGCCAACTACCACATTTTCAACTTGATATATGCAATCACCTTGACTTGAGTAGATTGTCTTCACTTGCTGATTTGAAAAATGGATTATTTAAAGTGGGAAAACATTCTACTTATTCAATGGTGGACAGATTGTTAAGGTTGGTCATAACTCTTCTAGTATCAACTGCGACCACTGAGAGAGCATTTTCAGCAATGAAGCTAGTAAAGACGCGTCTACGGAATAAAATAGGTGATGATTTTCTATGAAGTTACATGGTAGTTTATATTGAAAAAGAATTAGCAGCGAAGATCAGCTCCTCTGATATTATTAAATCTTATGATCTAGTCGGTTCTCGTAGATCTAAATTCAAGTTAATAGAAATATAGTTTCTTTTCTATTATTAAACATATGCTACATTGTCTTGTTATATAAGCTCTTATTGATATTGCTAAAAAATTATTATTATTATTGATATTGTGAGTTGACCCTCCTTGTGTTCAAATCCTGGCTCCGCCCTGTACTTCATCACATTTTTCGTTTATCACCAGGTTGACGTCCATCCGCAATTATCATATGAAGATTAGCGGCAACTGGGGACGGACAGCAGTTTGGCTGTTTGAGTAGAGAGATTGGATTTTATAATTTAATTTTGAAATTGATTTAGGAGTTTTTTGTTTTTTTATCTTTCAGTTTTAGCTTTTTAATAGCTAGGAATAGCTAAGAATACATGTATAGAATCCATACGCTTAAATTATTTTTCTAACTTTACATGTTTCAACTTATGAAAAGGTCATCGCCTCCGTTAATATCCTGTCCGCTGTAATAAGCTCGGCAGTGGTGTTGGCTACGCGACACGGCGGATTAGCCGGCAACCGGCGGGCGGTGGGACCCACGGGATCAGTGTGTGGGTGGGTGCAGGGTGCACGCGTGCCTGGAAAGGATCGCGATTTTGTCTGTAGAGGGGGGCATCGTACATGGCGTCGCTGGCAATGATCACGGCCTGGTACGTGTACGCTACTAGTCCACCCGCCGTGCACCCGCCACGCGCTCCCTAGGCAGCTTTTGGTTCCAGGAGACGACGACGACGACGACAACGCACTGTTGATTGATTCCAGCGAGACCCTGCCGTCGCGCGGCGGCAGTTAGGGATGGATTCGGATCGGATACGCGTGAAAACGAATTTAGATAGCACTATTTATCGTATTTTATTTTGAATACGAATATGAATATGAATCTGAATGTTTTTGAATACGAATACAAAACGGATAATTCGAATATAAATTCGTATTCGGATGTTTCCTCAGTTTAACTTGAAATGAATCCGTATTCGGATGTTCATCGTTTCGTAATTTTTTTCAAAAGTCCAAAGTGCCGAGTATATCAAATTAGCAGTTAATACAAGAATTATTGACTATAAATTATGGACAACTTTCTCAAAATATTTTTAAATTTTTATCACAGCATCTACGTATAATCTCATAACAACAAGACAAGTCTTGTGTTTTTCAATTTAGTGGGTAAGATCTACAAATGGACTCAAAAATATAAATATGATTTTTCTATAATTTTTTGTTTATTATTTTATGCACTTGCAATTCAAATTTCACCTATTTCAATTTAAATCCTAGAAGCACACTTAATTAATTAAAAATAGTAAACTGACCCAGAAAAATACTAAATTTTTGCATGGAATAAGGTATGTTGTATTTTGATTGTAAAAAAAGTTTTATGTTCAAACAAAGATTTAACCATCGATTTGTTTTTAAAACTAACACATTCCTTCTCTAAACCCTAATTCCTCCTAGGAGAATCCTCGGTTTCTTAACATCCTACATGATAACTTTCTTAAAATATTTTTAAATTTTTATCACAACATCTACATATTATATCATAATACCATGATAAGTCTCATATTTTTTAGACTTCATTTCATTTTTTTAAATTAAAAAATCATTAAGCTTCACATTGCCGATCAAGTATCGCAACCTAGATTTTTCAAAATTTCTTTCAATTTAGTGGGTAAGGCCTACAAATAGACTCAAAAATATGAATATGATTTTTCTATAAATTTTGGTTCATTATTTCAGGCACTTGCAGTTCAAATTTCACCTATTTCAATTTAAATCTTAGAAACACACTTAATAAATTAAAAATAGTAAACTGATCCAGAAAAATACCAAATTTTTACATGGAATAAGCTATGTTGTATTTTGATTGTAAATTTTTTTTCAAGTTCAAACAAATATTTAACCATCGATTTGCTTTCAACCCTAACCTATTCATTCTCTAAACCTTAATTTATCATCGGAGAATCTCCGGTTTTTTAACATCCTACATGACAACTTTTTTAAAATATTTTTAAATTTTTATCACAGTATCTACGTATCATATCATAACACCATGATAAGTCTCGTATTTTTTAGACTTTATTTGTTTTTTTTAAATTAAAAAAACATTAAGCTCTACATTGCTGATCGAGTGTCGTAACCTAGATTTTTTTAAAATTTCTTTCAATTTAGTGGATAGGAACTAAAAATAGACTAAACACATGAATATAATTTTTCTATAAATTTTGGTGCATTATTTCAGGCACTTGCAATTCAAATTTCACCTATTTCGATTTAAATCCTAGAAACACAATTAATGAATTAAAAATAGCAAATAGACCTAGAAAAATACAAAAAATTTACGTGGAATAAGTTATGTTGTATATTGAGTGTAGAAAAATTTTTGAGCTCAAATAAAGTTACAAATATCTTACTGCCTTGAACTGTTAGAAAATCCCATTAACTTTAGTATTTCATAATTACATAAAGAATAAATAAACTATACATATTAATATACTGATGACATATCATCCTGAATCTCTAAAAGTCTAATCTATGTGAAATCCTAAAACGAATACGGATGTATCCATTTTCATATCCATATTCAGTAGAAATTCGGATATCCGTTTCCATATCCATATTTGTCAAACAAATTCGGATGTTTTCGTTTATTGTCCATATTTAATTCAAATACAAATACAGATATCCATATTTATAATCTATCAAATACGAATACAGATAATTCAAATATTTTCATATCCGTATCCATCCCTAGCGGCCGGTGCGGCGGGAGCCGTGGATGTGATCCGCACGCGACGCCGGCCACGGGCGGCGCCTGTCAGGAGATCAGGAGATGTGGCCCCACCTGGTCGACGACCTTTTCCTGTTGTCAAGCCGTGGAGGTTGGTAGGCATTTCGTCGAGGTGGTATGGGTCACGAGCGGATGGACTGTGGTAGGATGCATGATAAACCTAATAAAATTCTAATTCTAAAATTTGAAATTCAAAAATTTGAACCAAAAATTTAGCTCAGTTATAGTTGGTAATCATCTACCTGTTTACAGATGCCGGTTTACATTCAAATTTTTTTATAAATAATATTATTTTTTAAAATTATAAATCTGGATAACTCGCTCCAAAAAATTATAATCGATATTTCAGAGACCCTGTCAATAATTCAACTGTCGACACATGTCAACATGAAAAAATTACTCATGTGATAGCATTTTTTCAAATGCCAATAGAGGCTTCTCCCGATATTCCGAATATCGACAGAGATCTAGTTTTGTAATTTCTTAAGCGCGCTATTTAGATTTGTAATTTCAAAAATAAATAAATATTATTTATAAAAAATCCTTTACATTCGGTGTTAGTGTGTTACACTGGTTAGCCTTGGCAGAACAAGTTGGTAGGCCTTTCTAATCCAACCGTTTATTGGACCAGCCATAGCACATTGGCCTGGAAATAGAGCTAATTGGACTTGATGGTAATTTGCATGCTGTTCGTCTGATCCCATCGGAAAACGTGGTCACAAATTAAGCGAGCTTACGATGTATAGATGCAATTTTTATACTTGTTTGTTGGGCTCAGTATGTTTGTGGTTGGCATTCGAGAGTGTGCTACTGGACTCACCCTCTGGCAGGCTCAGCCTAAGTAACACCACAGGCTGTGCTGCTCTTACGGCCTCAGTTTAGTCACGTAGTCAGGCCCAAGTACGATCAAACACGCATCGGTGCTGATCGCTCTGGTCGATCGATGCTGCTCACGTCAGAGTATTTCAAGCTGCACACAGCGGCTCGCCGAGTCGCCGGGACCATTTTTAATTACTCAATAATATATATGTATATTATTCAACGCGATTGGTCGGTAGTTGTTCTAAACCGGCTCACCGAGCACATCGTGGTTAAACTGATGACCCACGCGGCTTAATATGCATCTGCGGTTTTTCAGGGGCTATAACCTTCTTGAAGCCGGGAGATGCAGACCATCGACGGTGTAAATCTTTTATCCCATGCGTCCGCGTAAATTTATCAAGCAAGCAAGAGTGTACGACGCACGTAAGGTGCAAACAGTTTACTCCCAAAACAATATCGTTATTCATATTTTTTATCGCACGCGTCGACGGTAAATGTATTACGATCTCCTCACTGTTGTCTAGCAAAAGCACTTTTGTGACATATGAAGTGTAAATGATTTACAGCTATGTTACTGACCCATTGGTCATAGGTTTAAGTGATAGTTCATGCAGGGTAAGCATGAATAATATGTGGTGTAAGCATTTTACGACCAATGGAGGCATGTTTTCTTCCTCGTCATCTACAAGCTGATGTCGCCATTATGTGTAGCACATTCACTTTTATCATCCATTTGTCATAGACTAGTAGCGTGGAAAGTCGTTTGTAAATCTATTTACGTCTGTAAATGATTTACGATGTCGACAGTTTGCGCACCATTTTTTCAAGGACTGTAAATTTTTTAATACACAATCACCAGAATGCACAATTTTCAATCAGGATTGTAAATTATTTACTACCCAATCGACAAAGTACGTAATTTTATTACAGGATTGTAAATTTTTTACTACCCAATCGCCAGAGTACACCATTTCTACTAGGATTGTAAAAATTTTACGGACGATATTATCAGAGGTGGTTGCACAGAACAGTTATCACTGGTTGGTATGGAGTAAAAAGATTACTACCCATCTATAAAAGCCCACCAATTCGAAGTTATGGAGTATTTTTTTACTACCCATCAATTATAGTTATGGTGTAAATTTTTACTACCCTATCGTAAAAGTACACTATTTCTATTAGTATTTTACGCCTAACTATACCAATGTGCTGGATGCATCGCTCGCTGGGATAAATATTTATTTCGCTGAGTAAATTATTTACACCATCATGAATGTCATACAATGGGACGTAAACGAATTGCATTCACGAGCTCATGCACGCAATGACATTGTAAGG
>KE372367.1:1914748-1928586 GCA_000418225.1 Zizania latifolia
CGGTAAATATTCTTTTTATTCTTTTCAAATTTTATCAAATGTGCTTTTTATTCTTTTCCCGTAGTGGTAGTTTACATGCGATAGATGCCTTGACACCCTTCATCAGCTCGTGTCATTGATAGCAAATGTACTGTGTACCGCCGATTTATGTCCGTTCTTTATTATAAGTTTATTAATTTTTTATAAATTAATTTTCTCTGATGTTAACCAATTTTATAGGATAATACATCAGCTACTACAACATCAAATTATCTGTATTAAATCTACCATAAAATATGGTTTATCAGTGTATAGTATTTATTTGGTATTATATATTTTAATATGTTTTTCTTTAAATTTGGTAAAAAGAAAGGTTTGACTTAAAAACTAATCAAACAATTTATAACATGAAACCGAGTATGCATGTATAATTAATGAATAATCAAGCTATTCAATGGAGAATGCTCGTGCTACAGTATGTATGGTATATACGTAGCAGAAACCCAATCGATTGAGTTCGTGCTGACAAACTCATGTGCTTGCTGTGTACATATACGGCAGAGTGAATTTATACGGGAGGATCCTGTACACAATTGATAGTTGGTGTATTTATTATGGGTTCACTGAATATAGTACGCGGAAATTAAAATGAGTATATACATAATATTTAGAGGGTTTGAATTCATAAAATTAGAAAATAATTACGGAGTACCTATTAGAAAAACCTCGTGGAGCCATCCATATTTCGATCTGAAATTGGCTGAGTACTGTCGACGACGTCGACGTCTCATTTTCTTTTGGTAGTGTCTATATTTACGGTGATATATTTGTATTAAAATACTCAACTTTTTAGCATGTATTTTATAATATAAATTTCACATATTTGCACAATCAATTTTAAATATTTACACTATAAATACTAATTTTACAATCTGACTTTTTAAACATGATCAATCTGACTTTTTAAACATGATTGATCGTCTACTTGATAAAAAAAAGAAGGTATAGTCACTATTAGAAAAGTGGTCTTTCATCTATCCCTTTTAGTATCCATTCTAATTAGAATCGGTACCGAAAGTCATCTACAATTGTCAGAAAAGAGGAAGAACGTTGTGGGTAGCCATAACCAGTACTAATAAATAGTTTTAGTATCGGGTCGGGAGACCACCTAGGTAACCAACAGGTACTAAAAGCCTACGCATTAGTACTGAGTCGGCACACCAACTAGTGCTAATAACTTTAGCATTAGGTGGTATCCCGAACCGATACTAAATATTTCTCCTAATGTATCTGATATCCCAAAAATCTCCTATTCCTCATTTCTGCCCCTGTTCTTCAGTTCTTCTTCCACCCATGCGACCAGTTTAGGGTTTAGGGTTTAGCCTAGCCAATCACTCATCGGTGATCCAAATAGGGCAACGACATGGCAAGCCTCCCAAGTGACGCCATCGGACATCGTGCTTCCAGCAGTAGTCCCGTCGACATTAGGGTATGTTGTTTTCCTTATTTTTTGGTTATTTTAGGGTTAATTGAACACTGCATTATGAGATGTTAAGTGACATAATGTGTTACGCTAGGAAATTCCAACTATTTCCTTACGATTTATTGTGCGAAAAGTCTCACGTCCAAGAATCAGCCGAGGCACATAATAGACAATTTATTAGACATCAAAAACATTATTGTTCACGATGAATTAATAAAGTACTTATTACAGAGGTGGCACTGGAACCTCAAAACAATAATGACCAACATAAATAACTCCTAATAACCTTATTGACACAGCGATGACTCTGCTCCACAGGCAGACTTGACTGGGCAACAGCTCAAAAGGCGCCACCTTCATCTTCGCTGACGAACTCATCTTCTGGTGGTGGAGGAATGCAAGGGTGAATATTTTGAATACTCAGCAAGCCATCTAAGTGGAACAGTTATAATGCGCATGGGATACAAAGGACGGCATAGTAGGGTTTATTTGCATAAACAGAGTATTTAAGAGAGATATAATTTAAAAGGTAGCTCTAATTAAGTTAGAACCTTAAAATAATATTAATCCAATCACTGAATAACTCTTACCTAGCGTCATCAGGCCCAAAAGAACCAACCAATCCACTCTAACCAGAGCTAACCAGGTTGAACAGAAAGTAAAACATGTTAATTAAATAATCATGGGACTAATCATGAGTGACCTTGCATTGTCGCCCTTAACCGTGGGCATGGCTATTCGAATAGTTTTACTCTGATCAGATGTGCATAACTTTACCCACAAGACACAGCCCTACAACATGTCACCATGCTCCTCAATACCACCACAGTACCTTCGAAAAGAGCTGTGATATGACCATCCACCTAGATCCTCCAAGCTTCACACCCCAGGATCCATCTACCCGATCCTCCCCTAGCGCTCCAATCTGAATAGCAAAGACTTACCCTGTGCAGAACTATCGGTCATCTCGATGTTTTACCCAGAATCTCTAGGTTTCAGGTCATACCATTTCCCATGCTGACTTGTGATGGCGTGAGATTACATTGCAAAAGTAGCCCATGAACCGGTCCTTAAAGTGTCATGAGTACAACTAGCAGAACCACAGACGTTGTACTCACAACCCACCTTAGTCATATTTTAGTAGCATTTAATCCATGAACCACTTCATTAACCAGTTCATTAACCACTAGTATTCATATAAGCCAACATTAATACGAAAGTAGTATTTAACAGCATGATGAAATATGATTCTAGTTTCTAAGCAGGGCTAAGCAATCCTAGGCATCTAGATAAATCATAGTAAAGATTCATACTAGTCAAGTTTAATAATCCCTAGGTAGACAAGAAACATATAAATAATCAACAGGGAGCAATACAAGCATGTTTATATCCTAATCCCAGTGACATTCTAAAATAAAATGCACTTTTAAAAGAATAATAGCTTTAAAACATGGGTTTAATATGATCAAAGGTGAACTTGAATAACTTGTCTTGCTGAACAGGGATGAAAATAGGTGAATCCTAGATGAACACATGCTCTTCAGGCGCTTTAGAAACTAAACAGCAGTACAAGAATACAATAATAAATTAAAACAGTACACATGCGTATACATTCTGTGTGTGAACATATTTTTAATGGGTAGAGCTCATTTTTAAAAAAATTCTGCAATTTGAATGGTTTAAATTTGGAGTTCAGATGAATTAGATATGAATTTTTGAAGTTTAAACATGGTTCTATTTGAATTTAGAAAGTAAAATCAAATTATGACGCAATACTGAAATATTTTTCTAAAGGAAAATCGAAATTATGACATCAGCAGGGGGTTACGGGCGAGTGAGGGTGGGGCCACGTGGCAACCACGCAAGCAGGACTGGTGGACGTGGCGCTAACGCAGCGGCCACATCAGCGCCACGCCGGTGGCACGGGGACCGAGGGTCGCTAGCGAACAGTGGCCCAGCGACCGGCGATGAGGGCTCCGACAAGATCAGAGAAGCATGGGGAATTCACCTGGGGGGTCGGCGATGAACGGCGGTGACAGGAGGCGGCCAGCGGCGACAGAGAGGCGACGGGTGGCTCGAGTCTTTGGCGGGGAGGGGGCTCCGATGATTGGCGGCGACGACGGAGGGGCAGACGAGCACCAGGGGACAACAACGATCGCGATGACGGGGTTGGCGGCGACCGACGGCCACTGGAATGGTAGCGAGCGGTGGCTGGAGGTAGCGACGAGCGGCGAAGCAGAGGGCACATGGCGCTATAGCGATCGACGACGCTAGGGCAGTGACGGAGGGGTCTAACCAGAAGCACGGTGCACGGGTGTCCTTTATATAGGGTCGACTGGCGGAGTTCGGCACGGATACGGTGACGTGGCAATGGCGGGCGTTAGTTATAGCCGGGTGGCGTGGCGAGGCGGTTCGGGACCTAGGCCGGGCTTGGATCCTTAGGGGAAAGGCTAGGGCGACGTGGGGATCACGTATCCAGGCTTAGATTCGTCCCATGGCGACAACGGAGGTGGATTGGCACTACGGCATGCGGCGCTAGGGCACGGGGCGCTTGGGCGGGAGGTTGGGGATGGACCCGACAGGTGGGGCCCACCTGTCGGTGGCCGAGTGGGGCGTGCACGGCTAACTTTCACTTGGTCTGGAAACGAAGAACTCCACGAAAAGGGGTAACTCTGAGGTATACAAAATCTCATTTCTCAAAACTGAGGTCTCAGCGACGGTTGTCGGCATAATTCTTCTGTCTAGACTGAGCAACCTTCAAATGGTCTTGAATAATCTTGACTTTGCTTTCAGCTTCTTTTATAATGTCAGTGCTAAAGACTTATTTTTCACCCACTTGATCCCAAAATAACGGCGTTCTACACTTTCTTCCATACAAGGCTTCAAACGGGGACATCTGAAGACTAGCTTGATAACTGTTATTATAAGAGAACTCAGTAGAAGGCAAGTCCTATCCCATAATCCTCCGAAATCTAGAGCGCAGGCTCTTAACATATCTTCTAGAATCTGATTTACTTTTTCTGTCTGGCCATCAGTCTAGGGACGATAGGCTGTACTGAAATTTAGATAGGTACCCAATTCTTCCTGCAGCTTTTGCCAAAACATATAAGTAAACTGACTTCCTTTGTCTGATACTATCATTTTAGGAATTCTATGCAAACAAACAATTCTACCCATATATAGCTCTGCTAACTGACTGATGCGGTATGTTGTCTTGACTAGTATAAAGTGAGTCACTTTTATTAAACGATCAATAATAACTCAAATAGAATCATACCCTGAAGTTATTCTTGGCAATCCAGTTATAAAATCCATTCCAATTTCTTTCTATTTCCATTCAGGCACTCGCAAAGGTTGAAGTAAACCTACGGCTCTCTGATGTTCTGCCTTCACTCTCTAGCATACATCACATAGGGCTACATACTCCGCTACTTCATGGCGCATACAAGGCCACCAAAATTTTTCTCGAAGGTCTTGATACATCTTAGTACTCCCAAGATGAATAGAGTACTGGGTCTCATGGCTTCACGAAGTGTGAGATCCTTTAACTCCTTGTTATTAGGTACATATACGATTTCCATGCCATAGGTTACCTTGCTCAATCTCGACGAACTCACAAGCTTTCTTCTCCTTCATGTTCTTCTTGGTCTTCAGAATATAAGGATCATCCACTTGAGCTTTACGAATCTGATCCAACAGCGAAGACTGGGCTTCCAAGGCTGCTAGAAAACCACTCGGAACAACGCTCAAACTCAACTTTTCAAACTCCTGCAGTAATTCCAAAGATACTTCCTCAACTAAAATAGCATTCCCGTAGGTCTTACGACTAAGAGCATCTGTTACCACATTAGCTTTACCAAGGTGATATTGAATACTAACATCATAATCCTTGACTAACTTGAGCGGTCTTAGGGATATCTTCTCGAATTCTCAACTGGTGGTACCCTGACCGAAGATCTATCTTGGAGAATATAGAGGCTCCTTGTAATTGATCAAACAAATCATCAATGTGGAGAAGAGGGTACTTATTCTTGATTGTGACCTTATTCAAGGCTCTATAATCCACACACATTCTCTTGGACTTGTCCTTCTTCTCCATGAATACAACTGGGGCTCCCTAAGGCGAAGTGCTTGGATGAATGTATCCACTCTCTAGCAACTCTTTCACTTGCTTCTTAACTTCATCCAACTCATCCGTGGCCATCCGATACGGTCTCTTATAAATTGGGGCTGTACCGGAAGCTAGATCAATTCCGAACTCAATGTCTCTCTTGGGTGGCATACCCGGCAACTCTTCCAAAAAAACATCAGGATACTCTTGCACCATAGGTATCTCTTCAATCTGGACTTCATTCAACATGATCTTCAAACCAGACGGTTCAGGTTATAGAAAGTGATGGTTTGACCAAGGTGATTGGTTACGGTGACTTCTCTAGTTGCACACTTAATCTCACCCTCATGTTTCACTAACTAATCCATTCCCAAAATGATATCTAGGTCTTTGGATTCTACTAAGATTAGGTTGGCCAAAAAAGGGACACCAAGAATCTCAATGGTTACCAGAGCACTAAAGAGAGAAGTAGGCATCTGGTGACTAGGGGTATAGATAACTAATGAATGGGGTAGGGATTCGACAACCAATCTATATTTTTCCATAAAACTCTTTGATATGAAAGAATAATTACACCAGAATCAAAAAGTAATGTTGCAAGTATTGAGTTAACAGGGAACGTACCCAATACTACATCAGGAGCAACTTGAGCTTCTTCAACTGTGACGTGATTCACCCTTGCCTTGACTTGTCTAGCTGGGGCTTGGTTTGGGGCTGCTACAGCTCTGTTCGAACGCTTGTGCTCCGGGCACCTATTAGCATAGTTACCAGGCTTGTAGCAATTGAAGTACACCATTGGCTTTCCATTCTTGTCCTTTAAAGGAACTTGATTTGCACCAGTGACTTGAGCAGGGCGAGGTGCATTGGGGCGGTATGCTTGAGGTGCACCACTAGTGTTTCCACTCCCACTACCAGCATAAAACTGACAAGGGCGATTGGCCTGAGCATCGAGTCTTTTAGACTGCCGTTGCTGTGGCACCATCATATAACGAGGCTTCTGATTGTTGGACTGCTGATTCTACACCATTCTGCGCATCTTAGACTCCATCCTGTTATGCTAATCTTTTTGATGAGTTGACTTATCAACCAACTTCTGAAAATCAATATAATCTCTAGAAATCAGATAAATGGCCAGTTCATCATTCAGACAACCAAGGAATTTTTCCTGACGCTCAGCATCTGACTTGACATCTTCATGGGTGTAACGAGCCAAGTGATTAAACTCATGAAGGTATTCAGTGACAGAATGATTTTCTTGCTTGATGGCATGAAATTCCCGCTTCTTCAGAGCCACGAGTTCATTAGGAACATGGGCCTTCCCGAAACCAGCTGAAAAATCTGCCCAAGTAATCTCGACTTCATCAGCTCTGTTTTCCTTAAAGTGACTCCACCACTCTTCTGCTAGACCTTGAAGTTCATGGGATGCGAAGGCAACCTTCACTTGATCAGTGCACTACAGAACTTCTAGCTTCTTCTCAATAGTGAACAGTCAATCACTAGCCTCCACCGGGTTGATAGTGCTAGAGAAAACAGGCGGCCTCATATGGCAAAACTCTGACAACTTGTTCTGAACTAGAATAGGTGCAGGTGGGGTTGAACAGGCGGGGCACGCTGCTGGGCATTCATCTGAGTCATCAACACGACCATGAGTTGATTTTGATTAGCAAGCACCTGTGCCAAGGTGGGATTCTCCTGCATGGGAGGAGGGAGATGGGGCTGCTGCTATTGAGACTATTCATTGTTGGCTCCAGTTGCTTTATCCATTCCGTTCTGAGAATTGACGTGACGAGTCTGCACCATCTTACTGAAGCGAACAAATGAGAGAAGGGATAGGCGGGATTCAGAAAAGAAAAGAGACAAGAGAAAACATCTTGTACTGATCTAAAATTCATTGCGATTTTTATTGGACTCTAGAAGAAACTCCTAAGTGCAGATGTATCATAAAAGATCAATACAAACCACACAGTATAGACATGCAAAGCTAACAAGCATTTAGCCTAATCAAAACAACTGACTAACACAACGTACTAAAGGGACAAAGGGACACTAAGGACTAGGATCCTCCGAAGCTGGATCAAAAGAAAACTCTGGTTCTTTTGGATCACACTCTTCCATGACACCACCTTTCTCATCATCTTCACCCTTATCACTTTCAATGAGGATGATCTCCTCTTCACGCATCCTCAGGATCACTTGCACTCTAGGCGGCATCTGAACTCGCTTCCTTGTGATACGATGGATCCTAGGACCTCCGGGTGGCGACTCTCTCTTCAGCTCAGCAACCTCCTTCTTCAGCGCATCCAATTGATTCTGCAACTGATAGATGGTTTGATGGTTCTGATTCTCTTGCTCATATGCTCCAATGAGGGAATCCTTGTAGCAGTCGTCCATCGCCTTTATCATGTTCACCATCCTGACCATAGTGACACTATCTTCTTCACTAGTGGGCGGGTACTCTGCATAATCATCATGATGAGTCTTCCTCGGGTGGTATCTGTACTTTGATGCTGACAACTTATCTGCAAAGCGGTCACGAAGCTCTCCAATAGCTGAATAAGTAGCCTCTTGACAACATGAGCAAAATTCCTTCCTTTGGCTTCTACTATCATTGAGGGGATAGTCTCTCTTTCGCTCATGATGGAAACAACCACTTGTACCATTCTAGGGGAAACTGATCTGACTTGGGAATAGATGAGAACCTCCTGATATCCACAGAAAATGCCATATGCCTCAACTCCTTAACAAAGTCTTTCATTCTGAAATACCTTTGGGGCTAGGATCCTTCGGCAGACATCTAAAAAGAATAAACTAAAATAAAATCAGCACCACTTTTCTATAAAATAATTTTCAGCTCCTAAGGTTAAACCATTTGGCCATTCCTACAGTCGAGGTAGCTCTGATACCAACTATTTCCCTGTGATTTATTGTGTGAAAAGTCCCTCATCCAAGAATCAACCAAGGCATAAAATAGATAATTTATTAGACATCGAAAGCATTATTGTTCATGACGAATTAATAAAGTACTTATTACAGAGGTGGCATTGGATCCTCAAAACAATAATGATCAACATAAATAACTCCTAATAACTTTATTGACACAGCTGAGTAGAATTTCAATTGAAATAAAATCTAACTTAGCTGAGTAGAATTTTAATTCAAATGAAATCCAATTTAGCTGAGTAGAATTTCAATTGAAATGGAATCTAAATTAGTTGTGGAGAATTTCAATTGATATGAAATCCAAATTAGTTGTGGAGAATTTGAATTGAAATAAAATCCAAATTAATTGTGGAGAATTTTAATTAAAATGAAATCAAACTCAGTTGACAAGAATTTCAATTGAAATAAAATCTAAAATAGCTGTGAAGAATTTCAATTGAAATGAAATCCAAAATAGTTGTGAAGAATTTTAATTAAAATGAAATCCAAATTAGTTAAGAAGAATTTCAATTGAAATGAAATCCAAATTAATTATGGAGAATTTCAATTGAAATGAAATCCAACTTGTGAAGAATTTCAATTGAAATGAAATCCAACTTAGTTGAGAAGAATTTCTATTAAAATAAAATCCAACTTAGTTATGGAGAATTTCAATTGAAATGGAATTGAACTTAGTTGAGTAAAATTTCAATTGAAATGAAATCTAAATTGGTTGTGAAGAATTTCAATTGAAATAAAATCCAAATTAGATGAGAAGAATTTTAATTAAAATGAAATCCAACTTAGTTATAGAGAATTTTAACTGAAATGGAATCCAACTTAGTCGAGTAGAATTTCAATTGAAATAAAATCCAACTTAGTTATGGAGAATTTAAATTAAAATGAATTGAAATTCAACTTAGTTGACTAGAATTTGAATTGAAATGAAATACAAATTAGTTATGAAGAACTTCAATTGAAATGAAATCCAAATTAGTTGTAGAGAATTTTAATTAAAATGAAATTAAACTTAGTTGACTAGAACTTCAATTGAAATGAAATCCAAAATAGTTGTAAAGAATTTCGATTGAAATGAAATCTAAAATAGTTGTGAAGAATTTCAATTGAAATCAAATCTAAATTAGTTGAGAAGAATTTCAATTGAAATAAAATCCAACTTAGTTGTGGAGAATTTCAATTGAAATAGAATCCAACTTAGTTGAGTAGAATTTCAATTGAAATGAAATCCACATTAGTTGTGAATAATTTCAATTGAAATGAAATCCAACTTAGTTGACTAGAATTTCAATTGAAATGAAATCCAAAATAGTTGTGAAGAATTTCAATTGAAATAAAATTCAACTTAGTTGAGAAGAATTTCTATTGAAATTAAATCCAACTTAGTTGTGGAGAATTTCTATTAAAATAGAATCGAACTTAGTTGTGTTGAATTTTAATTAAA
The DNA here is from genome assembly GCA_000418225.1 of Zizania latifolia. Classification (NCBI taxonomy): domain Eukaryota; kingdom Viridiplantae; phylum Streptophyta; class Magnoliopsida; order Poales; family Poaceae; genus Zizania; species Zizania latifolia. The sequence goes on from KE372367.1 coordinate 1,924,703, forward strand.
ATAAAATCTAAATTTGTTGTGAAGAATTTTAATTGAAATGAAATCTAAATTAGTTGAGATGAATTTCAATTGAAATAAAATCCAACTTAGTTGTGGAGAATTTCAATTGAAATGGAATCCAACTTAGTTAAGTAGAATTTCAATCGAAATAAAATCCAACTTAGTTGTGGAGAATTTAAATTAAAATGAATTGAAATCCAACTTAGTTGACTAGAATTTGAATTGAAATAAAATCCAAATTTGTTATGAAGAATTTCAATTGAAATGAAATACAAATTAGTTATGGAGAATTTTAATTAAAACGAAATCAAACATAGTTAACTAGAATTTCAATTGAAATAAAATCCAAAATAGTTGTGAAGAATTTCGATTGAAATGAAATCCAAAATAGTTGTGAAGAATTTCAATTGAAATCAAATCCAAATTAGTTGAGAAGAATTTTGATTGAAATAAAATCCAACTTAATTGTGGAGAATTTCAATTGAAATAGAATCTAACTTAGTTGAGTAGAATTTCAATTGAAATGAAATCCAAATTAGTTGTGGATAATTTCAATTGAAATGAAATTCAACTTAGTAGACTAGAATTTTAATTTAATTGAAATCCAAAATAGTTGTGTAGAGTTTCAATTGAAATGAAATCCAACTTAGTTGAGGAGAATTTCAATTGAAATAAAATCCAACTTAGTTGTAGAGAATTTTAATTGAACTGGAATCGAACTCAGTTGAGTAGAATTTTAATTGAAATGAAATCTAAATTGGTTGTGAAGAATTTCAAGTTTAATGAAATCCAAATTAGTTGAGAAGAATTTGAATTGAAATGAAATCCAACTTAGTTGTGGAGAATTTCAATTGAAATGGAATCCAACTTAGTTGAGTAGAATTTTAATTGAAATAAAATCCAACTTAGTTGTGGAGAATTTAAATTAAAATGAATTGAAATCCAACTTAGTTGACTAGAATTTGAATTGAAATGAAATCCAAATTAGTTATGGAGAATTTCAATTGAAATGAAATCCAAATTAGTTGTGGAGAATTTCAATTAAAACGAAATCAAACTTAGTTGACTAGACCTTCAATTGAAATGAACTCCAAAATAATTATGAAGAATTTCGATTGAAATGAAATCTAAAATAGTTGTGAAGAATTTCAATTGAAATCAAATCCAAATTAGTTGAGGAGAATTTCAATTGAAATAAAATCCAACTTAGTTGTGGAGAATTTCAATTGAAATGAAATCCAAATTAGTTGTGAAGAATTTCTATTGAAATGAAATTCAACTTAGTTGAGTAGAATTTCAATTGAAATAAAATCCAAACCAAATTTGTTGTGTAGAGTTTCGATTGAAATGGAATCCAAATTTGTTGAGAAGAATTTCAATTGAAATGAAATCTAACTTAGTTGAGTAGAGTTTCAATTGAAATGAAATCCAAATTAGTTGTCGATAATTTCAATTAAAATGAATTCCAACTTAGTTGACTAGAATTTCAATTGAAATAAAATCCGAAAAAGTTGTGAAGAATTTCAATTGAAATAAATTGAAATCCAACTTAGTGGACTAGAATTTCAATTGAAATGAAATCCAAAATAGTTGTGAAGAATTTCAATTGAAATGGAATCCAACTTAGTTGAGAAGAATTTCAACTGAAATGAAATTCAACTTAGTTTGAGAGAATTTTAATTGAAATGAAATCTAACTTAGTTGAGTAGAATTTTAATTGAAATGAAATCCAAATTAGTTGTGAAGAATTTTAATTGAAATGAAATCCAAATTAGTTGAGAAGAATTTCAATTGAAATGAAATCCAAATTAGTTGTGAAGAATTTCAATTGAAAATAAATCCAACATATTTGAGTAGAATTTCAATTAAAATGAAATCTAAATTAGTTGAGTAGAATTTGATTTGAAATGAAATCCAAATTTAGTTTGGAGAATTTCAATTGTAATGAAATCCAAAATTAGTCAAGAAGAATTTCAATTGAAATACAAATCTATGCTTTTTTTCATAATCATGTATCTTTAGTCCTGAGGTGACGGTTCATTTCCCATGACAACCGTACCGTTTCTTTTCTCTGGCATTGCTTGATCGCATTAATCACAACATTAAAATCCCCGGCCGTAACTAGTACTAGCACCAGGACTCCTCCAGCCCCCTTCTTCCTCCTTCCTAAACCGTCAGTGGAGAGATCGACGTAGGCGGTGACCATGGTGCTGAGCCAGTGGAATGCGCTCCCATATGATATCGCCATGGAGATCACCCGACATATCGTCGAGACCTCCGAAGCACCACTGGCTGACCTCTAGAGGTTGTGCCAAGTGTGCTGAACCATGCGGCAGGCGTGCCGCGACCACGCTGTCAGGAGGAGGTTTGCCTTGGCGCATGAGGGTCCTCGGATGTCTTGGCACGACTATCCTTGGTACCAATGTCTACTGTTTGCTTTGGCCGATGTGGGCCACACGGAGGCATGCTTCATAGTGGGCATGTATCTAGTCTTTGGTGTAGGGCCATCGTCGCTTGGTTCCAAAGTACTGCTGCATACGTCTGCCGAGGTCGGACACAAAATGGCTGCCGATTTGCTCGCCCTCCTCGAGTACAGTCACGAGGAAACCACAATTAAGCTCATGTTGCGGCTCATAAGGCTGGTGGAAGGTGAGGCGGTGGACAAGGCGGCTTCCATCGGTGACGTGTGGCGGCATAGGAGGATCACCAATGAGCACTGTTGGCATCTTCATGAGCGCTCGGTGGACAGGGTCCGTTGGGCACTAGACGGGTGGAGGGATCCTAAACCCAGCACAGCAATGATGCCACACATCTGTACGACCGGCGCCGGCAGCTGCGACAACTATGAAAACCCATGACTTCAGAAGTTGCTCTCCTTCTGTAGCAAGAAATGCAGAATCGAGCACGAGTGTCATCTATTCTTCTCGTGTCTGCCAGCACTGCCCTATTATCGTTAAACTGCTGTAATTAATTAGCTATTATATAGTTTGGACTTTTGTATTATCCATTGTTTAAATGAAGTGGAGCAGTATTTAACTTAATGAAGTCTGTTGATTCTATGAAATGCGGTGTACGTGATCATCACAAGTGAAATTTAAGTTCATTTTACAAACTTTAGTTCGGAAAAGGAAATCCAAAAATTTCATAAGGTGACGATCGCTACAGTCGCTCGCATCTGTAATGAGGTTTCACGCCCGTCTCTCCTCAAAACACCCATTGAACTTTAGTACCAGTTCTAGTAGTAAGCCGGTACTAATAATGGAGCAGTTAGCCAAAATATGGCGTGTGATCGACTCCTCGTTATCTGTGCCCATTCAAATTTAGTACCGGTTTATAATGTCAACCGGTACTAAAAGAAGAAAGTTTCGCGCTTGCATCTCTTCGGGACCTAAGCCTGTCACATTATAGTACCGGGTTGTTTTTGCAACCGGTACTAAATACACGACTATATAAGGAGGGCCATGTACTCCGTTGTTTCATGTACTATTTTCTTTCCTCCTTCTTCTTCTTTGCCGACTTGTTGTTTGTTGTTCTTTCTCTTCGATGACTACGAATGACTCATACATTGCGCGGGTCATGCAGACCTAGGAGAATTTGGAGGATGTTAGGGTCCTCCAAGCCGAAGACGACACCGTCTGGGCTAGGAACTTAGCTGCGCAAGACTCTGGTCGTTCGTACGATAGTGCTGATTGCGCCAACACAATGCCAAATGATGCTGTCGACAATGCTCCTCGGTAGGACATCGGCAGCAGCGACGATAGCGGTAGCGGCGATGGCGACAGTGATGACGGCGGTTGAGATGACATTAGCAGCGGCAACATTAGCAGTGATGATGGCGGTAGCGATGATGACGGCAGTGATAACGGTGGCAGCGACGTTCGTAG